>QRFB01001307.1:30790-47728 GCA_008931105.1 Oenanthe javanica
CCCAAAATTTCTATCTCCCCTATATATACATAATGATGTATAGTATTAGGGTTTAATCATCAAATTTGGTTTTAAAAGAAAAACCCTAGCTACTCAACATTAAGAGAGGCTAGAGAAAGAGAGAGAGAGAGAGAGGCAAACAATTCGGCTAGTACCGACTCCGGTGATCGTAGGACGATCGGGCGTTCGTGTGGACTTCTTTAGAGAGCAAATCTTTGCAACAAAGGACTGCTGTGATTCATCTTTCTGGACCTCCATTAAACAGCATACGAAAGCTTTGTTAAGGTACAGACTTCTTCACCATAATCATCCAACGTTATACATGGATCCTGCGATTGAGTTTCGATTTTTTTAATTATTTTTACGTTAATTCCGCTGCGTTTTCATGCCCGAAACCCTTCATAATTTTGGTAGCGACTGTTATACTTACAGGGATGTAAGTATAATTTGATTGATAAAATTAGTAATCAATGACTAGATTTGTTACAGGTTGATTGATGACACATACCCTACAACTTCCATGTCATCAACTGATAAACTTTATCCGTCGACAGGTAACAATATCAATCGATAAACAAATATATCATTGATTGATAAATTTATTTGTCAACAAGAAAAATATCCATTGATAAATAGAATGTCGATCAATTGATTATTGAGAAATCAATAGATAAATATAATCAATGGCTACCTATAAGAAAATACAATAAGGAAAATAACTTGACAGACATTTTGAGAGATTAAACATAGTTGAACATACCTAAATCACAGACCAATCTATTGAAAGTAGATTCATCTAATGGTTTGGTAAAAATATCTGCAAGTTGTCTTTCACTAGGGACAAAATATAATTCAATAATATCATTCATTACACGTTCCCTAATGAAGTGATACCTTATGTCTATGTGCTTGGTCCTTGAGTGTTGAACTGGATTTTTAGTTATGACAATTGCACTTGTGTTGTTACAAAATATTGAAATTTTGCTTAAATTAAATCCATAATAAAACAACTGATTCCTCATCCACAAAACTTGTGCACAATAACTCCCAGCAACAATGTACTCAACTTCAGCTGTTGATGTGGATACTGAGTTTTGATTTTTGTTAAACCATGATACAAGCTTATTTCTTTGAAATTGACATGTATCAGTAGTACTTTTTATGTCAATTCTGCAACCTGCATAGCCTGCATCTGAATAGCCAATTAGATCAAATCCAGGGTCTTTAGGATACCAAATGACAAGATTTGGTGTTCCTTTGAGATATCTGAATATTCTTTTTATAGCAATTAAATGAGACTTCCTAGGATTAGCCTGAAACCTAGCAAAAAGACATGTAACAAATATTATATCTGTCCCGCTTACAGTTAAATAAAGTAATGAACCAACCATGCCCCTATAACTTGAAATGTCCACTTTAACTTCCTTAGTATTCAATTCCAGTTTAGTGACAGTGGCCATGGGAGTTTTAGCAGAAGAACACTCAGTTAAATCAAACTTCTTTAATAGGTCTGAAATATATTCGGTTTGATTTATAAATATACCATCTTTAACTTGTTTGACTTGCAAACCAAGAAAATATGTAAGTTCTCCCATCATGCTCATTTCATATTTACTCCACATCAACTTAGAAAACTTTTGACAAAATTTTTCATCAGTTTAACCAAAAATAATGTCATCTACTAAAATTTGAACAAGTATAATAGAGCCATTAAATTTTCAATGAAAGATAGTTCTATCAACAGTACCTCTAGTGAAGTGATTCTTAATCAAGAATTTTAAAAGTGTGTCATATCAGGCTCTAGGTGCTTGTTTCAAACCATACAGTATTTTGAGAAGATAGTACACAAAACCAGGATGAACAGGGTCAACAAAACCAGGAGGTTGTTCTACATATACTTCTTCTTCTAATTCTCCATTGAGAAAATCACTCTTCACATCCTTCTAGTAGACTTTGAAGTTCGCATGTGCAACATAGGCTAGAAAGATTCTAATGGCTTCCAATCTTGTAATAGGTGTAAAAGTCTCATCAAAACCTATTCCTTCTTCCTACTAGGGATGACAACGGGTCGGGTTCGGTCGGATGAAAGGCATATGACTAGGCCTATTTGTAATAATTAGATGACAACTCAACTCAGATAAGAAATAGTAGTAAATAATAAATATCAAACAGGAATCAAGACAAAGACAGTCAACTAGTCACAAGGAATCGTAGTATCAGAAGTACTCAGTTGAAGCTACTACTCAACACTGGAAGAAGTTCATTTATTTGTTCAAGCATCAGTCAAATTAAATAAAGTAGTAATTCAAAAGAATTCAGAAGATACAGAAGATTTTAAAGTGGCTACTACATGAAGATTCCAGNTAGCAATTTCAAATGTAATACTAGGCTTATTTCTCAGATTAAAAAGGTAATGCTGAAATGTAATGCTAAGATTTTCCAACCTCTATAAATATGAGGAGATCTCCTCTCATTTCTGTTGAAGTAAAAAAACATTCAAATTCAGAAATTAGTATGCATTGTAATATTCACAGATTTCTGTGCTTAGTTTGGAATATAATTGTTAAACTCGAACAATTCATGTCAAAATCGTTCCAGAACATTTAATCAATTATATTCACCTTGATCATATTAATTTTGTAATACTTTTCAAGTTAAAATTTTAGATCTTATACTTGAACCGTGTTTCAACTTAATTAATATTTTGTGATTATTTAAATTAATATTTTACAATTCGAAATTCCGTGAGAAATTCAGATATAGTATTCAACCCCCCTTCTACTATATCAGGGACCAACATCGGATTTTAGTGAAATCCAAATCCAAATATTTTCGGGTTATCCAAATTCAAATCCATCGGGTTTCGGATCGGATCGGGTTTTTTTCGGGTATCCAAAATTTTATTGGAAAATATAATAAATTCAATATCTTCAACACAAGCGGACAACAATAACTACATTTATAAAATTAGAAGTGATTAAATTTCAAAAGATAATTAAATATAATATATTGTACGAATTGTGATATTAATTTATCATTAATATACAATTAACAATTAGCTAATAGTTCATATATTGATAAAAATGAAAATTTTGTATAATATAATACTAATAAAATCTTTTATACATTGATAAATGAAAAACTAGTTTACTAAATAATTATTGACTATTGAGTATAAATGAAATAATAAAATGAATATATATAAATTATTTATCTTATATTATATATAAATATATCGGGTTTTGGGTTTTTATCAGATATTGGGCCGGGTATCGGTTCAGTATACCTGAAATCCAAATCCAAATCCAAAATTTCGGGTTTGGTAAAATCCAATCGGGTCAGAATGAATCGTGTATCCATCGAATCAAATTATTTTGCCATCCCTACTTCTTCCAGTGAATAACCATTTGCTACCAATCTTGCCTTGTTTCTTGTCACAGTACCAAATTCATCCATTTTGTTTATGAATACCCATTTTGTACTAATTATAAATTTGTTCTTTGGCTTGGGTACCAGCTTCCACACCTTGTTTCTTTCAAACTGATTCAACTCTTCTTGCATAGATATTATCCAATCAGGATCATTCAAGGCTTCTTCAATCCTTTTTGGTTCTTCTTGAGATAAGAAACTGCTATACAAGCATTCATTCTGAGTTGCACTTCTAGTTTTGACACCATCATTTGCATCTCGAATGATCAACTCAAATGGATGACTTTTTGTCCATTTTCTTTGTGGAGGTAAATTTGTCCTTGAAGATGATGCTTCATACTCATTGTTATGATTATGATCACTATGATTTGATTGAATGTTTGAGAACCCTCCCCCTGAGATGGATATCCTACTAGATGATTGTTGAGCAGAATGATTATCCATCAAAGTGTTATCGATTGATGTATTACTAGTCGATTGATGATTATCAACTGATAAATTATCTTTTGAAGTATTGACATCAATTGATAGGGAATTTCTAGGTATTTTATTTCTTTAAATATCCATATTCTCATCACTTTACTCACCATTACCAGTTGACTCATTCTTAAAGTGCAAAGTCTCATGGTTTCCTTTATCAAACAATCCTTGGATTTTCTTATCATCGAAGACTACATGCACAGATTCCATAACAATATAAATCTAAGATTGTAGATTCTGTAGGCCTTGCTTGCAATTGCATATCCAAAAAAATAGCTTCATTTGCTTTGACTTTAAATTTTCCCAAATTTTCACCTTAATTTCTCAGTACAAAACACATGTAGCCAAATACATGAAGAAAATTTAATGTTGGCTTCTTGTCTTTCTTTATCAATTGATAAGGCGTCTTGCCTTGTAATTGATTGACCATGGAAATATTCTGAATATAGCAGGCTGCGTTGATTGCTTCTACCCAAAAGTTTGTGGGCAACTTGGCTTCTTCCAACATTTTCCTTGTAGCTTCAATTGAGGCCCTATTTTTCCTTTCAACTATCCCATTTTGTTGAGGAGTTCTAGGAGTAGAAAAATTCTGAATGATTCATCTTTCTTCACAGAATTCTGTCATAGTTAAATTCAGTGCCATTATCACTTTTAATTTTCTTGACCTTCAATTCTGTACCAGTTTCAACAATCTTCACATGATTGATAATAAATTTGCTTGCCTCATCCTTAGAATGTAGCAAATGCACCCCAAGTGAATCTTGTAAAGTCATCCACAATAACTAAAGTATGTTTCTTTTTAGCAATTGACATGATGTTGACTGGTCCAAATAAATCCATATGCAGTAATTCCAAAAGCTTATCAATTGATGACTCTGTCTTGGACTTGAATAATGTCTTTCTTTTTTTCCCTTTTGATAGGCATCACATAGACCATCCTTGGTGAATTCCATTTATGAAATGCCTCTAACCAAATTCTTTCTAACCAATAGATTCATGGTTTTGAAATTTAGATGATCTAGCTTCTTGTTCCAGATCCAACATTCATCTGTATTTGCCTTACTAAGCAGACAAGTCATAGAGTTTGACTTTACAGAATCGAAATCAGCAACATAGACATTTCCTTTTTTTCCACCTGTTAGGAGTACTTCTACAGTTTCTTTGTTAGATATGATGCATGATCCAGTTGTAAACCACACACCATTTCCATTATCACACAGTTGACTAATATTAAGCAAATTGTGCTTCAATCCATCAACTAATGCTACAGGTTCAATGATGACATTTTCACTTGCAATTGAGCCATATCCCAAAGTATATCATTTGCTGTCATCTCCAAAGGTTACTCCTAGGCCATCTTTCTCCACAAAATTTGTGAGTAGGGACACATCTCCAGTCATGTGTCTAGAACATCCATTGTCTAGATATAAAAGATTCCTTCTTCTTTTCCCACTGCACACAATTAAAAATAATCAAGTTATTTTTGGTACCCAAGTTGCCTTGGGTCCTTTTTTATTGGTTGTAGCCTGTGCCTTGGTTGCCAACTTTGTTTCCTTTGGTTTTGGTGGATTTAAGTCCACTTTAACTTTGGGAGTTGGTTTTTGAGGCACATACACCTTGGAGCTCATGGAAGAAATATCATGCATAACTTCAGACTTTACAGTTTGATTAGCATGAATATCAACAGTTATAGGCACATTCTATGGCATCCCAGGCATGTTCATATTAACATATGCAAAGAATGGATTAAATATATATGACATTTATGCATATGACATGTGAACATTTGGTGTAACTAAATTTGAGGTCATGGCATTCTTGGGCGTAGAATTGGCAGGTATGGCATTTACGGACATGGTATGTGTAGTGGAATCATTCACTGGTATGGGATTATTTTCTTTCTTGCAATGCATAGACAAATGATTTACACTACTACACTTCACATAAACCTTTCTAGGTGCATACATGTCAATCATATAGTTATTGTGCTTGTTAATGTCTACCTTACCATTTCTATTCTTCTTTATTTTCTCTGACTTGGGATCATTGATAACAATAGGTACTATTTTTTCCAATTTATCTTTAAGTTGTTTCTTAAATGGATTACCTATGTTAACCTTTTCAACCTTAGCCTCAACTTGATTTGTGGAGCTACTTTCTTTTACAAAATGGATAGGATTGCTCAGCTTCTTTTTAACAATGTTAGACATTGATTGTTTGTTAATCAATGGATGCCTATCAATTGACTCAATATCAATTGATTGATAATCCCAATCAATTGATGTGAAATCGCAGTCGATTGATCTTTATCTATTGAAAAATTACATTCAATTTCCATTTTGCCTACAGATTTAGGAATTTCTCCTAGAGTATCTATTCCTTGAATACTTCTAATCTGTTTAACAGTTTCAGCAGACCTATTCCATTTCTCAATTATTTCAATTTCACCAGCTAATTGTTTCTTCAACAATTCTTCACTTTTCAGACTCTTCACTAATTCATCCCTAGCATCTTTACTTTCCTGTTTAAATCTGTCTAAACAAACTAACTCATTTTCAGAAATGAATTTCTTTTAGTCAAAGCATCAATGGTATTCTTTAACTCAGAGTTTTCTTTGTTTAGGGATTTGAGTGTGACATGCAAGTTTTACAGTTCATTTGACATTTCATTAATTGTACTATTGCAGTCATCTTTTGAAAGCTTAGAAAATTTTGTAACTAGTACCTGATTTGATGATGAACTTGCTTCTTCATCCTCATGGTTGGCCATCAAAGCTAGGTTGATAAACTTTTTACCAGAATCATTGTCCTCAGCAACAATGTAAGGTGTTCATCAATTTCATCCAAATCATCTTGAGGGCATACTTCACTCTCATCAGCTTTGACGTTTCCTTTGGCTTTGAATTCAACCACAACACCATCAGCTACCATGCTAACTTTATTTACACAACCACCTTCACTATCAGCCTTCTTGTCTTCATTTCCCTTGACCATCAAAGTCACAGTTTTTTCCTTTCTTTAACTCTTCTCAATCTCTTTATTCTATTAGAGTTCCAACTCATATGTCTTTAAAATTCCATAGAGTATCTCAAGAGTATAGTCTTTGAAATCCTGATATTGTCTAATAGAAACAACCATTGCTTTCCATTCCTTTGGAAGAGATCTAAGAAATTTGAAATTAGTATCTTCAGTTGCATAAACCCTACCATACACCCTATCATTGATGGATTCTCCACTTTTGAAGTGAAAGGCTTCATACTTTTGAATCAAGAGTTGCATCTTGTTTTTCCTTACTTGCTTAGTTCCTTCACAGAGGCTTTGAAGAGTGTCCTAAACCTCTTTTGATGTAGTGCAATTGATTACATTATCAAACATGTCCTTGTCTAGACCATTGAACAAAATATTCATGGCCTTTTTATCCTTTAGCACTTCTTTATCATCTTCTTTTGTGAATTCTGTGATAAGTTTTGGACCATGCTTATCAAAAGCAGGAGTACCATCAGTGTTTACACCTGTGACTAGCTTCATGGGGTATGAGGACCTTTTTCTATGCAGTTGACATAGGAGGTGTCTAGTGAAAGCAGATGCAAATGCATTTTTACTTTTCAATGAAAGTAATCATTCTTTTCCAACACCAGAATCTTCACACCTGAATCTTTGTGGCCTATATTGACTTGTTTCTGAATCCCTAACAACATTATGAAAGGGTTTCCTAGTTAGTTTAGCAGTCACAGATACTTGACATTTAGTTTTCTTTTCAATGGCATACTTTGGAATCAACTCTAAATTCATCATATTCTTTAGAGCACCAAAATTTAGATGACCAAGACGTGAGTGCCATAAATCGATTGATTCAACACTATTTACAGAAGGAACAACATTATCATTAATAAAACTGCCCAAAACAGGCTTCACATTTATTAAAAATAATCCATTAGACAAGTAACATTTGCCAAAAAATACACTAGTATGTGTAATGACTACTTTATTACACTTCAAAGAAAGTTCGAAACCATTTCTCACTAAACAGCTTCCACTTATTATGTTTCTACGAATGTCAGGAACATGATGCAATCTAGTAAGGGATAGAACACGCCCAGAAGCAAACTTCAGGTCCACGTTTCCTACTCCAAGTACTTGAGCAACACTAGCATTCCCCATCGTCACTGTCATGCCTTGAATCTGTTGATAAGATATAAACAAAGTAATATCAGTACAAATATATACATTAGCTCTAGTATAAATCAACCATTCATTTGACAGATAAGTGGAAAGTAGTGTAGGGTTATAGGTAACATACCCGTCATTGGTTTCAGAAGCAATAGCCTCACCAACAACCATGTTAACCACAGGCCCACCAGTGGTTCCAAGCACAATATTAGCTTATGCCACCACATTAGGTTTCTTCACTTTCTTAGTAGGACAGTCCTTGCTCCAGTGACCAACCTGTCCACAAGACCAACTTGGTTTGTTTGCCTTTGGTTTCTTAGCCTTATTCTTGTCAATTTTAGGATTAGTGTTTTCCTTCTTAGTGACAGACTTTCTTTTCTGTCCTACATTCACTACGTTCACCTTTGAACTTTCATGTTCAGCAGGCATCACATGTCCCTGTTTAGACTTGTGTTATTCCTGCACAGAGATGTCCAACATCAGGTTAATCCATGTGATCTTTCCTTTATGTCTTTTCAAGGAGAGAGCAAACTCTTCCCAAGACTTTCGGAGCTTTTCAATCGCCGACATAACCTGAAACTTCTCAGGAAGATCCATTCCAGAATCCTTCAAAGCATGTACCAACATCTTAAACTCATGCACTTGCTCCGTCATGGATTTAGTATCCACCAGTTTGAAATCAAGGAACCGAGCCACAGAATACTTTTCCAGACCTTGTGAGTCAGTATTATGTGTCTGGTCCAGCTTCTCCCATAAGAGCTTAGCAGTGAAGGCATCCGATGAATAAACATCGAATAGAGTGTTCGCTAAATCTGCCAAAATAGAAGCCCTCGCCACTTCATCCTTTTCAGCCCACAAAGCATAGACCTTAATAGAGTCACCCTGCTCTTGATTCACAACAGGAGGATCATACTGCACCGTCGACAATAGACCCTTAATCGTTAACCACAGCTTCAATTTTTTTCTACCAGCGAGAAAAGCCAGCACCATCGCTGAACTTATCAGACATCCCAGACAGATCAATAGGCTGTGGGAAACAGTACGTAGCCTAATCAATGGCAGTAGCAGTATCACCAGCAACATGAGTTTCAGTTTCGTTAACCATCTTGTTAATTACAATATATAACACAGATAATCTCTTCAAGATTGTTGGGTATAATTAATAACTACACAGCAACAATATGACAGTTATATAAACAATTAACAAGAACAGGCAGATTAAACCAATTAACAAAACAAAATAAAGCACGAAGGTCGAAATAAGATATATAAATCAGTTACTGCAAAAATAAGAGAAAAGATAGAAAACTTAGCTCTAACAAAAGCTTTATGCATACACTGATAGAACCAATGGAATTGCTGAGTCGCTAAGTCTTGCAAGAAGTCTTGACTATTCTTGAAGAGATTATTACCCCACTACGCTGTGTTGGGTTGCAACAATATCACTTCCAGGATAAAACAACACAGTGTACTTCATCCACAGATACGTAGCACTCAACAGCGACTAGCACCTCAGTTCGCCCAAAAACCTATGCACTTTATATATGCGAGGTAGGAGAAAGAGACACACCTCAATTTACCCGACAACCTATGCAATTTATTTCATAACTATGCAATGTACAAGCAAGAGGCACACCACAACTAGATGTGCACGCCTCAATATATAGACATCTTGAGCTGCTCTTCTCTTATTCTACTCGATGTGGGATGTAGAGTTTTACAAAGAAAATAGAGTTTTGCAAGATGGGTTTTATTTGTTACTTATATTATTCAGATTAAGTAATATTAATATTACAATATATATATAGAGTCTGATTATTTAAATAATCATTACTCAATGTATTTAATATTAATATTAAATAATTAATATAAATAAATCAAATAAATTTGCAATTAAAAGATATAAAATACTCAATAGCATCATGTGACATAAGCATTCTACTTACAATAGTAGTTGTAAACAACACTAACACAAGATGCTATATAAACTTATTATCTTTCCTTTACAAATTCAATGAGACAAACCCAATATAACCCATTTCAAATAAGCAATTTCAACTCAATTTTTTTATGGATTACACTAAGAAAATGTTTTAGATCCAAACATGAAAGTTTAAGTCCTCATAGTAAGGAACAACTTCCATTACTTAGTTTATGGAAATTACATCAAGAAGATATATAAAATATGTCTTAAACTTTACGGTTTCTAAGAGTCGTTACCAAGCCTTGCTAGGAATCTGGGAACATGATTTCTAGCCGGACACACATAGGAAATTACACATGTGTCTTTGAGCAAGATGTCGATTTGAGACACCAAGTCAATCTGAAGGCTTCTAAGTTATCTGTTTCTAAAATCACTGAGCGATAACTATAAATCATAGCTCTTCTGAGAGGGGCATATATAGCCCAGCTGACTGCCCAACGGAGAAAGGGATGGGATTATAAAAGACAATTTAATCATTTATTATAATCATTAGAAATATGTATGTAAGATTTTTCCAAACATATTTGAAAACTTAATCATAATTGTAATCTCATATAAAGCCTTATCAATAAATCATTTTTATAAAATTTATTCGGATTTATGGTTTCAAACAATTAAGGACATTAAAAATTGGAAACACTCAAAACTTTTATAATGAGAAAACAAAATTTAATATATGAGTACTAAAAAATTCAACTGGTTATGGGTTAAAACACTACTAATAAGGGAGAAATATATTAAATAATCTGAGAAATTATGAAATAGTAAGGAAAAACAGTGGAGGGGGAAGAACTTGTTATCAATTGAAAAACCGAAAATCAATTTTTTTATCACTCAATTAATTATTTTTTTAAAAATTTACCACTCAATTATAAAATAATTTATTTAAGTCACTAACGTTATCTTTTTATTTAATTATAACCGTTCCATTAAGATTCCGTTAAGTTTAATTAAATCAATGAAAATTTTAAAATTTTATAAATTGTTATATATCACTTAACTATTTATAATTTTAGAAACTCACCATTGAATTATGAAATTACTCCAAAATAAATGTATACTAATTATATTGTTAATAAATAATCATATATAAATTATTTTAAAATTATATAAGAATAATTGACTTCTTCATAATAAAAATACAAGTACAAAGTTTATATTTTATGTACATGAGCAATTTTTGTTTATTTTGAGAATAGTTCATTAAATATAAATTATATGATAATACTTTTTAACTTTCAAATTAAAAATTTTAAATTTGTTTATAAAAGTAATATCATTCTTTATTTTCTCTTACTTTTCCCCACAATTATTTTTGCCATTAATAATATATTATTTTTGACGTCAATTACAAACACACTCATTATTTAATATAAGGACTTAAAATTTAAAATTGATTTGTTCTTCACAATGCTAAGTCCTTTTGTTGCGCTTGTAGAGTGAGTGTAGTGTATAGGAGCCACAAAACTTTTGTTGTACCTAAGGGAAAGTTTTGCTGTGCCTACACTCTGCGTCCCTTGTAGAGGAGCAACGAAACTCTTGGTTTTGCCTTAAACTCTTTTGTTGCTCCTAAGGCAAACTTTTGTTACGCCTCTAGAGTGTTTGCAGTGGGTAGGAGCCACGAAAGTACTTAGAAAATTATTCATAAGTATTTCGTTGTGCCTGAGAGTTTTGTTGCGCCTCTATAGTGCTTGCAGTGTGTAGGAGCCACGAAAGTACTTAGAAACTTATTCACAAGTATTTCGTTGCGCCTGAGAGTTTTGTTGCTCCTCACACATTGCTTGCAGTATGTAGGAGCCACGAAAGTACTTAGAAACTTATTCACAGGTATTTCGTCGCGCCTGAGAGTTTTGTTGCGCTTCACACATTGCTTGCAGTGTGTAGGAACAACAAAAGTTCTTAGAAACTAATTCATAAGTATTTTGTTGCGCCTAGGGTGTTTTGTTGCGCCTCACACATTGCTTGCAGAGTACAAGAGCCGCCAAATGTAGTAACACTTGCCTTAACCAATTTATTGAAATGTTTGAAGTATTTACCACTTGGTTTTCACTCTCGTGGCTTGATCATCTGATTTTCTTCTGATACATCAAAGTAATTCTCTTCTTGTTGTGCTGACGCTTAGTGCACTGGTCTGGTTCACAAACAACTAACACTGAATTAAATTCCATTGATTTCTTTTCTGTTTCAGCTGATTAACCTTGGACTATTGCATTGCTTCGAACACTGACTGTCAATAAATACTGTACTTTCACTAGAATCTTTTCTGGTACTTAGACAACGTCTTCATTATTTTCACAACCTTGAATACTTCATTCTCTGTTCTTCACTGACGCTTGAACATATAAATGAACTTCTTCCAGTGAGTATAACTCCAAGACTGCAGCTGTCTTCTTAGTCCTTTGTCTTTACCATGTCTTTAATTCTTCTAGATTCCTATGCTTCGGACATTGTCTATCTTTAATCAACGCTAATACACTGAAATCTTCTCGTAGCAATTCTATACTGAATCTTCAACACTTCTGAAACCCTGAAAGTCTTTACACATTATTCTTCACTGAGGCATTAACATATTAATGAATTTCTTTCAGTGACCTGTAGTAGACTTCAAAACTTCTTCTAATGTATTGATTCACTGTATCTTCCTTTTCTTCATTTCTTCTTGATTTCTGTGTAGGCATAGTATTATTTACTTGTCATGTTCTAGTGTTGAGTTATCATGATTACTATTCATACAGCTTCGTAATCTCACCAATAATCTCCCCCTTTTTGACTGTTAAACTTAGCAAACAAATCCCATAGAGAGGATAACTCAACTAACAACTAGAAAAAGTAATGGTCCGGGACTTGTAAATAATGCTACTGATTTTTCTGGATCAGATTATGCATTTCCAGATTTCTTGTGTAACTGAAATGTAAGATGTTTGTTCTTCTAGCACTGAACTGATATTCATGTAGTATCATCTTCATTTCTGTCTGTGTTTGAGCTTTCTCTGCTTCAAAATCCTTCATAGTTTGAACTTAAAGAAATTATCATGAATAGAGCTACATAAGAATTAAAATTCTTGGGAACGTCTTCAATAAAATATAGAACATAGCTCAAATAATGTTTTCCCCCTGAGAATATAATTCTTTATCTTTTTCTTGTCTAAATTCTCCCCCTAAGGTTATTAACCTCTCCTAAGGATACAAAGATAAGACTTTATTAACTTCTCATTTTTCTCTTTTTCTTACTAAATTCTCCCCTTTAGTTGAGGAATCCTCCAATGGCCCATCTTTTGAATGGCTTGTCTTCCAAATAAGATTCTTGTCTGTCATTGATTGGGAAAACATAGTAGCTTTTCTTTCAGAAGTAGCAAGTAGCAAGGGTAAGTGTTTGGTCTATGGTTTCCTCACTTCTACTACGTTTTGTTGGTGTTTATACTAAAGTGTCGAGCACTTTGAAGTGTTTCACTCTTTCTCTCCCTATCTCTATTTCAAGTGTATCTCTCCCTCACTTTCACTTAAGTGTTTCTCTCATTTACTTTCACTCTGCATTTGAAATATAGCCTTTTGTACCTGCAAGTGAAATCCACAATTCATATATTCCCAACACCTGATTCATTAGAATGAACTGAATCACTATCAAGTGGAGAATTTCCTCATAGAGGTGTTTTTGATCTATCATGCATAAGCACTGTCTCAACACCAGACTCAATAGCGTTTGCTAAATCACTGTCTAGTGGAGCCTCACCTCTTTGAGATGGTTTATCCCAAGATTTTAAAATCTGTTAGGGAATCCTGCCTTGTTCTATCAAGGAGTTGCCTCACACCTTCTCCGTAAACGGGAGGTGGACATTCCTTTTCAGGATCTGGAAATGTTCCTTTCAGGAGGGGCGACGTAGTAGGTAATGTAATGAATGGAAATTTAGAGCCTACGTTTCACTCATAACCCTGTGACGGGAATTTTGTGTGAAATAGCCTAATTGACTCATCCGAAGAATTCTTGTCAAGCAGTTGCCTCTCAAGCCTAGATAAATATGAACAAGAGATCTCCCTTCCAGGATGCAGAAGTTTAACTTCTATTTGAGGTAGATACTTGGACAATGTAATGTATGGCTAGAGTCCGTATCTCCTCTAAATGCCTATACCTCTCACTGTGCATGCCTTGCAATGTGTTCCTAAAATTTATCTGTTTAGGCTTACCATCAGCGTGAGTGCCAGTGGTGTGCTTGACTCATTACAAGATACTCTGGCTGACAAGCGAATTTCAATAGACTCACCTTGTTGAGAGAATGATTCCAGAGACAGTTTTACTGCCTTTTCAGCTCTGCATCCTTTTGAGAAGATGCAGATGAGCTTACAGTTACCTCAGTTATATACTTCTTTACTTCTCTGGAGGTAGAGTTGTGGGTGCACTTCCGACTTCATCCTTATTTGCTGCATCAAGTACAGTTTCTCCATTATCAACCTCTAACTTACATGTGTTCCTTGTATCTCCAGGGGTTAATATACGAAAGTAGATGAATGAGTGTTTGGTATTATGGCTTGGGTAAGAGATTGATGGGTTTTCAACCTCTTGGCTAGCTTCTGAAGCCTCTGGGGGCTAAGCGGATATAATCAATAAATAAGATAAAAATATAATCACCTTAACATTCCAAAACATATTTTTCAACTTCAAAGGGAAGGAAAAATATAAGAAGGAATGGTAATTGATTGCAATAAAGCACTTTTAGTAAAAGAGTTTTGTCGGTTCTAAAGATTTATCATTTAAGAGCATGATACCAATAGAAATTTTCTTTAAGATACTTATCCCATAATAAAATGAGGGAAAATGTATCAGAGAAAAATTCTATCCCTTATGAATTTCTTATAAGGCAAACTTCCCATAATAAAACGCGTGAATTTATACCAAAGAAGAAATTCAACTATTCTACCAAATTATATCTTAATAAAATGACTCTTTTCCTTTAAAACCATAGCACTTATGTTGATTTACATCATTTTTGTCCACCTAATAGTATCCCCATCTTAAAATAAAAACATGACAATTGGGGTGTATGTATGTTTAACAATACAGTACAAGGCCTTCAAAGCAACAACCACTGTTTAGGTACTATGAATCAATATGAAACATACATTGAAACAAGTGTTTAAAAACAAATCATTTTACAAGTGATTGGTACCTCGAAGTTAAAATAATTTCTCCAAATAAAATAGCAGTCAAAAGTTTCTGCCACTCTAAAAGGAAAAAATTAAGAGAGCAAAATCTTTGTAAGATAAAACTTTTAAAACTAGCTTTTGGGAGAGGATAAAAGATTTTGAGATTGGAGAAAAATTATCCTCAAGAAAAATTTGATTCACACCCTAGGTTTGAGAAAATAAAGTAGGGTTGTAAATCAAACGATTTTCAAAAGAGAAGTTTTGAAAAAGAATTTTGATGTTTTCTTCTCTAAAACTGATAGAAAGTGAATGTATCTTTTAATAAAACGTTTTGAAAAAGAAACAGACAAAAATTTCTTTTTAATACATTCAGGTTCAAAATTCAGTTAAAGAATGAAAACTAATAGTAATACTTACTAAACAGTTACCACATACATGCATATATAAATCAAATAACATGTGGCAATTATTCAGTAGAACAATAAGCATTGACCCATATTTTTATTATTAGTGATTTCAGATAAACAACTTGTATTATCACTAATATTAAAAATATCACAATTAATTGCATGAAAAATTAACAAAATATCATTATTTTATATTTATCAATAATTTCAAAATGTAAGAAATTAGGCTTCTTATATGTTATCAAATCAAAATTATGAAACTAATAAACATTGAATTGCTTCAATCCATAATTTTAATAAGATAAATTAATTTCGCTAAATACTAAATATCCATAAGATTGAATATTAGCATCTAACTTCCTACGCTATATCTAATAATTCTCACTCTAGCATATTGCTATTATACTCATAACAATTATTATTGATATACGTAAGCTTGAGAAAATAGTTGAATAAAAATTCACAAGTCCTTTAAATATTGACATTTAATACTTGTGATCCTAATTACAACTCCTCGCAAACAAAATCAAATTTCAGCTTTCAATATTAATGATTTTTGAAAGATGCATTATTTATTTAGAACAGAAATTCTAAATACTATCACTAATATCTAAAGTATGACAATTATTTATAATAAAATATTTAAAAATATTATAGCAATTAAGCAAGATATAATTGACTAATATTCATCAAATATTTAACATACAAATAATTATGTTTCTAACTTTATGCTAAATCATTTAACTACCACATATGCATATAACATTGTAAGCATGATAATTAAACTAATAGCAAAAAGTATGAGGTACTGGATTTAAAAATAAATTCACAAGTCCTTTAAATATGAAAAATTTAATACTTGTGAACTCATTTGAGAATTCATTGCAGATGAGATTTTCAACAAATATGCATATAAATAATATCCCAAGTTCACTAACCAACTTAGATAAAATGAATTTATCAAGTTGTTTAGCAAATATCTGCNGCAAAGATCTACAAGTGATTCTACTAAGGACAATCTCGAAAGAAATGATACCTGATGTCCATGCGCTTGTTCCATACGTGGTGTAGAGAATATCCAGCAGAGTTGGTGGAGTTGAAGAAGTTTCCTTGACCAGAAGATCAGAGCATCACATTCACATGTTGCTTTAATTTCAGCCTTTGTTGCAACTGTGTGTTGAATGCTTCTTCTCATTTCGGCAAGAAATCAACTTTTTCCATGAGATTGACTGCTTCTAGGAATGACTTCACTGTCTTTCTTACAAACTGCATTATCTATATCTATATAGCTAATTAGGTTAAACCTAGTATCTTTAGGGTACCTGATTCT
>QRFB01001307.1:53183-66612 GCA_008931105.1 Oenanthe javanica
AAATTTTAAACTTTATTAAATTTATAAAATAAACTAATTAAAATTTATAACATAAACTAATGAAAGTTTATAAAACAAATTTTATAAAAGTTTAAAGAATAAATTTACTATTAAGTTTATAAAATAAACTAATTAAGATTTATAAAATAACCTGATAAAAGTTTATAAATTTTTTTTATAAAAGTTTATAAAATAAATTTAATATAAAATTTATAAGTTAAACTAATGAAAATTTATAACATAAACCAATGAAAGTTTATAAAATAAATTTTATAAAAGTTTATAAAATAGACTAATTAAAATTTATAACATAAACTAATAAAAGTTTATAAAACAAATTTTATAAAAGTTTATAAAATAAATTTAACATATAAAATTTATAAAATAAACTAATTAAAATTTATAACATAAAGTAATAAAAGTTTATAAAACAAATTTTATAGAGGTTATAAAATAAACTTATTCAAAGTTTATAATTAAATTTATTTAACAATGCCTCATCTTGCTTCCAGACAGCTTCGGCACGGTGAGCTTCACTGAGTTATGGATCTTGATTTGTATATCAATTAGTCTGCTCTGATACCAATTGTTGGATCCCGAAGTATCGTAGAAGGGGGGTTGAATACGATACTCACTAAATTTAAAAATTCTTTCGAATCTTTTGCGGATANAGAAGGGGGGTTGAATACGATACTCACTAAATTTAAAAATTCTTTCGAATCTTTTGCTGATAAATAATTTAGAGTTCAGTTAGTGGGTTCGAGTTCATGAGGTGAAAAGTGTTTAGGAGGCTGGCTTACTAATTTTCTGTATTTATGAGTAATCATTAATGTTATAGAAAATTAACAAGTAATTTAATGAGACAAGTTTCGGGGAATATATCTTTCGTATATAAACCCTGAGGTTACTACACCTAGTTAAAAATATAATTGGTTTCCAAAGATCAAATTAGTTCTTTACTTCTATAAAAATATACAAGCCAAATCCTATACAATATTTGTATCTATAATTTTATCTAAGGATTTAACTACCGGGAGTATTTTGTAATGACCCTTAAAATATTACAAGGTTTATCCGGCCATTAACAAAAGACTCCGGTAAGGATTAATGGATAGAGCTTTGATTTATTTTGACCCCTCTGTATATTTTTGTTGTGTTCTTCTCCGGCAATTTTGATTGGAAGAGACGAACCAGAACACACTTCAAAATGAGCACGTCATTTTGTTTATATATGGTGTAGACTTTTCAAATCAATTAAAATTGATTTGTTCTTCACAATGCTAAGTCATTTTGTTGCGCTTGTAGAGTGAGTGCAGTGTATAGGAGCCACAAAACTTTTGTTGTACCTAAGGGAAAGTTTTGTTGTGCCTACACTCTGTGTGCCTTGTAGAGAAGTAATGAAACTCTTGGTTTTACCTTAAACTCTTTTGTTGCTCCTAAGGCAAACTTTTGTTGCGCCTCTAGAGTGCTTGCAGTGTGTAGGAGCCACGAAAGTACTTAGAAAATTATTCATAAGTATTTCGTTGCGCCTGAGAGTTTTGTTGCGCCTCTAGAGTGCTTGCAGTGTGTAGGAGCCACGAAAGTACTTAGAAACTTATTCACAAGTATTTCGTTGCGCCAGAGAGTTTTGTTACGCTTCACACATTACTTGCAGTGTGTAGGAACAACAAAAGTTCTGAAAAACTAATTCATAAGTATTTTGTTGCGCCTAGGGTGTTTTGTTGCGCCTCACACATTGCTTGCAGAGTACAAGAGCCACCAAATGTAGTAATACCTGCCTTAACCAATTTATTGAAATGTTTGAAGTATTTACCACTTGGTTTTCACTCTTCTGGCTTGATCATCTGATTTTCTTCTGATACATCAAGGTAATTCTCTTCTTGTTGTGCTGACGCTTAGTGCACTGGTCTGGTTCACAAACGACTAACACTGAATTAAATTCCCTTGATTTCTTTTCTGTTTCAGCTGATTAACCTTGGACTGTTGCATTGCTTCGAACACTGACTGTCAATAAACACTGTACTTTCACTAGAATCTTTTCTGGTACTTAGACAACGTCTTCATTATTACCACAACCTTGAATACTTCATTCTCTGTTCTTCACTGACGCCTGAACATATAAATGAACTTCTTTTAGTGAGTATAACTCCAAAACTGCAGCTGTCTTCTTAGTCCTTTGTCTTTACCATGTCTTCAATTCTTCTAGATTCCTATGCTTCGAACACTGTCTATCTTTAATCAATGCTAATACACTGAAATCTTCTCGTGGCAATTCTATACTGAATCTTCAACACTTCTGAAACCCTGAAAGTCTTTACACATTATTCTTCACTGAGGCATGAACATATTAATGNTGTCTTTACCATGTCTTCAATTCTTCTAGATTCCTATGCTTCGAACACTGTCTATCTTTAATCAACGCTAATACACTGAAATCTTCTCGTGGCAATTCTATACTGAATCTTCAACACTTCTGAAACCCTGAAAGTCTTTACACATTATTCTTCACTGAGGCATTAACATATTAATGAACTTCTTTCAGTGACCTGTAGTAGACTTCAAAACTTCTTCTAATGTAGTGATTCACTGTATCTTCCTTTTCTTCATTTCTTCTTGATTTCTGTGTAGGCATAGTATTATTTACTTGTCCTGTTCTAGTGTTGAGTTATCATGATTACTATTCATACAGNCGATTACTATTCATACAGTTTCGTAATCTCACCAACACCTGATCTTATCATTATTAGTCCAAGGCCCAATAAACTTCATGTTTAAACTCGCAGAACTCCTCTATCTCTCCAACATGCTTGTCACTTTTTATCCACTCTCTTTTTCTCTGCTTCACCAACATTCAATCTAAATTTAAATGCTACCCAACTGAGATATTATCTTTGATAGGTTGTCGAAAAATCATCCCCGATGGAGCTTTTTGATTATTTAAGGATCAATACAAAATCACTGTTTAAACAGCGAAAATGGTTGAATACCTGAATATAAACATAGAACATGCATACCCTGTATGCGTTAATGGTAGGTAAAAAGGACCTTATTTCCGCATATAGATATTTTGGGCTGCAGGTTTTGAAATGTAAGTATTTTAGTCAATTTTTCAATAAATTTTAGGATTTTATTAGAGGATAGGCTTTAATTTTTCATTTTCTTAAAAGGCGCACAAGAAATTTTTAATTTTATGAGTAATTTGTACCACCTAATCCACAGATTGACTAGAGTTTGGCTCCCTAGATTTTTATAGGTTTCTATCAATTTTGGAAAACTCCAAAGTAATACACGTTGCTTTCATAATTTCAACTCCAAACCCTTGAAGGAGACCGCCAACTACCAATTACAAGTGGTACCACGGACTCTCTTTTAATTCTATTTTGTTTTAATGTCGCCCCGTATTCTTGGAGGGATAATTGAGTCAAAAAATGATTAAATGAATATTTGGAAAGTGGGAAAAAATACGAGTGAGATTGAAATATTATATTATCAGTTTATTTTAGTATAAATCTGGGAGTATTACATCATTACATTGCGAAGAGCATGCACACTTATATTTCATGTACCAGAGCAGGTAAAAATGAGGAATCGGAAATTATTGGTTAAGATATCGATTTGGTTATAATTGGACAATTGGATTAATCGAAATAATAATCAAATTTATTATATTATTATGATAAAATTTAATATATTTATCTAATTTATTATGAAACATATTATTTAAAAATATTTTATAAATATAAATCAGATTATCCAAATTTTATTATTTTGGCCTAACTCATTAAAATTTATTACTTTTATTTTTATAAGTAAATTTATCTCATTTATTATTTTTATAATTCGTTAAAATTTTATATTCTGCCGGTCAATATTATCATACCATTTAGAAAAGTATTTTAATAAAATTTTAGGATGCGTAGAATTACGCCTAATATAATACCGATGTTAACAGTTATTTGTCAATTCTAACTTTAATGTCTCTTAATTTATTGTTGTATTCAAAAAGACAAATCTAATTAAATAATAGCTTCCCAATTCGACATGCTATTGTGTTTTTCATTAATGGATTATATCCATATTGTTTGTTTGGTCAAGAATGCTTCCACATCCACCCACTTGCAGCAGCCACAGATTTCTTTTCAATTTGGAAATAGATACAAGCCCACTTGCTCCTTATCGTCCATTACAACCACATTTTTGTGAAAGTGGTGGGGCCGANCCTCAATCTTCCATCTTTATGGAGCTCGATGAATAACTAAATGATCCCACTTACATCTTTTGCAACTCGAATAGTATAGTCATGGTAGACAGTATCAAACCTGTGGATTGCGGATATTTATTTGGTACAGGTGCCCGAAATAAATTGAAAGTATTTCTAGTTTAGNGGTGATATGTAAAATTCTTAGTTAAAATGCTCCTCCATAATTGTTATATAAAATTTTAGCTAATAGAAAGGATATTCACTCCAATGGTATAATCTATATAATAATCATGTAAAATTATATATAAGAGATTTATTGGTTCGACAAATATAGAAGATCAAATATGATTATCTATAATTTTTTGTTAAAGGGAAAAATACTGGAGTGTATCGATTTTTAGATATCTTCTAAAAATTGACACATAAATGCCACCATGTAGATAATNCAATTACCATTAAGTAGAACTAATTCTGATAAATCTCCTTCTCACAACATTTAAGCACGAACAGGATGAGATTGCCCTAGGTCCTTAAAGGGAAAGGATATGATTCATTAGCAAAACTTCAGTAAAGAGTGTNCCACCATGTAGATAATTTAGATGACAGACTTTCATCCTTAGAGATATTCTTATAAATTGAAAAGATATATACATTTTTTATTAAAAAATATTAAATTAACATTTTTTTTTACCATTCAAGCAAATATATGACATCATAAATGATAATTTATTCATTCGTGACCAAACGACCTCTTAATAAGTCTAAATTATTGAGTCCGATTATTTGGAGTTTGATACAAGATAACTTATTATACAATTTATTTAATCTCATTAACAAGCTATAGTTCGAACCTTTCTTATTGAGTGGGGGTCGGATTAGCTCAATTCTAAATATCGCAACCGTGCAAAATGTGAAGTATAGTTTGACAGCATGCTATTTTCATTATAATCTAACGTATATACATCTTCTCTTGCAACAACAGATTCTATACCAAAGCCATGTTTGCTTTTAGGAAAAGAAATTAAATAGGAGTTGATGTTTGAATATCAGTACATTTCGTAGGGGCAAGGAGAGGGACATGAACAGAAGATAGTGTCATTCAAATCTTTCTTTGGGACCTTATCAGATTTTTAAGGTATCAAGCATGGTAACATGAGTACATGACCTACAAAGTACAAACTAAATGTTCTTTTCCCTTTACATTCTCCCTTTTTATGATAGCCTATACTAGGGATGAGCAAAACCGATCAAAAACCGCAATAAAAGGGCATACATTTTGAAAATGCTACTAATTACAACTTCTTTCATAATGGATTTACATTTTAGACAAGTAAACAACACAATATCCCAATACTTTGAGATCTAAATAGCATTTTAATCTTATTGAAACCTTAAAGCAGTTCAGAATTTAACAGGCCAAAAGAGCTTTAAACAAGGCCTACATTTTGAAAATGCTACTAATTACTAGCTCCTTGAAAATTTTCTGCATCAATGTTTCCTGTAAAATAACGACTACTCTCCGGAGTGATAGTGTTCTTGTAACGAAAGTTAAATGCTCGAGGAGAGAGTGATTAGCCTGAGAAATTAAAGGCATACAGTTTTCGACTTTGAAGGGTGTATGGTAGCTATTGCAGGAACCATAGTCCAAAAAGGACATCCGACAAGAGTACTGAAGACTGACTCAAGTAACAAACCACATTGTTAAATGAAAAACCATCAATTTCAAATGTACAATGAAATCTGTTTAGGAACGATCTATAACACTTACAATTTGAATACATTTNGTGTCACGATATCATATGAGTAACACTAATGGGAAATAGTTTAGAGACACTAATGTGTAATTTGCGTATCAGTAACATTTATCGGAAACCTAAAACTTTAATTCTACAGTTAAAGGAAATGGAACATCACAAATTAAACACAAACCATCATAACACCACTAATGCACAGACTGAAACTATTCTTACAGCACAATTAGTAGTAAATATAGTATCTGAACACATGCGAGAGTCTGAACCAATCTTACCACAATCAATATTCTCTTTAATTTGAAAACTAAAATCTTCTCAACAGAGGAGAGTTGTTGACTTAACAAACACAAAACAATCCAATTATGCATACCGAAAATTAATCCGTTGATCAGAAGCAACTTCAAGACTAGACCTGACGAAGAAAACGCCATTTGGAGGAAACGTAATGACATTATTCAACACCCTATTCTGCACATCAATAACCTGCAAAACATCCCCTGCCTCTGTCCCAAAAAACCCAGCGTTCTTGATAATAAAAAGTTGTTCTTTCTCAGTTGTCCACAACAAACGCCAAGTACCAGACAAGGACTCATTAGTAGTGACAATCCCACGTGCATGCATGGCCATTTCATCGATAATTTCGATGATCCGGGAGAGTGTTTTTGGATCATTTTGAGTAGTGAGGCCTCTGTTTTGGTTGGAGATAAGGGAGAGNCAAAGGCAAAAAAAGAAAAATCATATGAAGGTGACTATATCATACAAAGATGGTCCGACCACAACTAAGAAAACTAACTTCTAAGCATACTTGGGGCAAATCTAAATCAAATAGGCTAAAACAGAACAGTATTGTGATTCAGTGATTCTGTACCTTCACTCTGTCCAAGAATAAGGAGCACGATCGACAACTAGGTAGTCCCCCCTAATATCTTTCGCCACTCGAACCTCATTGTCAAGGTAGACAGTATCAAACCTACATAAACAAAATGCAATATCGAAAATCCATGACTCAAAGTAAATGTAGCTCATATGGTAGAGTGTGAAAAGTACATGGTTTGATCCCTGCATCAATATATCATGTTTATCACTTGCAGAAAAAATGTAAAGAGAACGAAGTTAGTAGCATAAGCCAACAGTGTAGTGACCCTTCCCTTGAATTAAGAGAAAAAAACCTTGACATTGTTATGAATACTAATTACATGATCAATTGAATATTTAAACAAACATCTTAACAACAAAGAATGAAAGAGCTAAACTATATCAATTGTTGACAGTTAGATAGATAAGAGCCAAACGTATTACATTTCTTTGGTTGTTATTGCTATGCATCCATCCAAAAAATAAAAATGAAAATATATAAACTCTATCCATGAAATTTTTACATACTGCAATTGTAGTTGAAGCACTCACCATCCTTGACCAAACGGAGGTAATGGAAACTCCCAATCCTTCCCACGGAGAACTGCACTTGTAAATCTACCACAAGAATCAAACTATCACTTACATGTACTGAAACACCTCACCGCAGAGTTGTCAAATCTTAAATCACAATCCAGATACAAGAACTAAAATTCTGTTTAATCTTCAGTCAGATAAGGAAACCAATATCCATCTCACATAAATTTTTTTAACACAACTCTTTTCAAGCCTATCATTGTTCTCCATTTTTTCCTTAGTTAAAAGTATATAAAAATATGTAGTGGCTTCTACTGAAGTTTTAAGAGAGCTGATTACTTAAAAATGGTATAATAGCTTAAAACTTAGGAGATGAATTAAATTCAAAACCTCCTACCCCAATTATTCCGAATACCTTCTAATGAGGGCAGACTGGAATTCTTAAATCTAGTAAGGGACTTGACTTGGTGGGAAAATAAAATTGATGGAAGTAAAATATAGATTTAGCAACGTATCAAGCCATCGAGACTGAAAATTATGAATAGAAGATTTCAAAAGTTTAGGGGAATTTAGAAGGGAAAAATAGTTATAGCAACTACTGAATCTGGACTAGACCAACATTACAATTTTTATCTGTCATCGTAATTAGGACAATAAAAGATCATTAGACTTTGATACGTTGGTGTCACGATATCATATGAGTAACACTAATGGGAAATAGTTTAGAGACACTAATGTGTAATTTGCGTATCAGTAACATTTATCGGAAACCTAAAACTTTAATTCTACAGTTAAAGGAAATGGAACATCACAAATTAAACACAAACCATCATAACACCACTAATGCACAGACTGAAACTATTCTTACAGCACAATTAGTAGTAAATATAGTATCTGAACACATGCGAGAGTCTGAACCAATCTTACCACAATCAATATTCTCTTTAATTTGAAAACTAAAATCTTCTCAACAGAGGAGAGTTGTTGACTTAACAAACACAAAACAATCCAATTATGCATACCGAAAATTAATCCGTTGATCAGAAGCAACTTCAAGACTAGACCTGACGAAGAAAACGCCATTTGGAGGAAACGTAATGACATTATTCAACACCCTATTCTGCACATCAATAACCTGCAAAACATCCCCTGCCTCTGTCCCAAAAAACCCAGCGTTCTTGATAATAAAAAGTTGTTCTTTCTCAGTTGTCCACAACAAACGCCAAGTACCAGACAAGGACTCATTAGTAGTGACAATCCCACGTGCATGCATGGCCATTTCATCGATAATTTCGATGATCCGGGAGAGTGTTTTTGGATCATTTTGAGTAGTGAGGCCTCTGTTTTGGTTGGAGATAAGGGAGAGAAGAGTGGTTTTGGAGCTGGAGAGTGAAGAATGGAGATGAGTGATGAGTTTGGTTATATGGGGTTTAGGAGTTGAGGAAGTGAAGGGTGTGAAGATGGAGGGAAAAGTGAGAGATGTTGTTATGGCCATGGATGATGGTTAGTTATGGAAGTTGAAAACCAGTGGAGCTGCTCACTTCCCTTCTTTTTCTTTATCCTGGGTAGGGTCACTCTTATTTTTCTACTGTTTGTAAAATTTATATGTTGTACATATATATTAGTTTGTTCTCTTTTTGTTCACTATTTTTTAAAATATATTTTTAATTTTGATTCCAAACTCACACTTTATTACTCCTTTCATTCTAAAATAAATGACGTTTTGAATTTTTACACGTATTTTAATATATAAAAAAGGTTTACTTAATGATGGGATAGAAAATAACCCTAAGTACACAATTGAAGTTTCATTAATTGGGCTCATTAAATAAAACATTAAAGGTGGTAATTGTCCATGATGTGGATCCAATTGAGGAAACCCATAATTGTGAAATATGGGTTTAATCATGTTACCCAAGGACATTCCGACAAAGGCCTGCTAAGGCCCAAGAGTATTGATTATTTATTAATTTCGTAATTAGTAAATAAGGCTATTAATCAGTCTAATTGATATCTTTTATTAGAAGACAACTACTGGAAGGAAGCTTCCAACATACTAATTTCCGCAAGGAAACGTAATCCTTCAAGGAAACTGTGTTCTACATGGAAACATCCACAAAGGAGGTGGTTTGCCCACCAAGGTTCCTAAACCTATTCTAATTCTTAGACTCTCTACGTCTATAAAAAGAGTTTAATCCCCCATTCTTAGAACTACGTCTGACTTGATTCTCATACGCACTGAGATACGTATGTATCTTGTGAGGGTAGAACTAAGCTACGAAATATAAGCGCAGCCATTAAAGTTCGATAAGCTCTAACACCCTACACAATTAATACACCCTAGTTTTTAATTCATAACATTTGGCACCGTCTGTGGGAAGACATCATCCACTATGGTAAGAACACGAAGAGCTGATGGAGACATCGTCCCTACCACAAGAGACCCGACTGCTATGACTCCTCCTGATGAAACTCAAACCACCGAGGTCCCCACTACCACTACTATTCCTGCTGGTACTCAAGGCCCTAACACTCAAAGGCTTGGCCTGTTTAGTGAAATCGTCCATTCTACTAATATGAGGAAGTCGTTCATGGATCCACCCCTCTATCTCAGGTAACTCAAACTTTTTTTTATCGATATTACTCCTCCTATGCACAAATTTCTACTGTTGTTATCCCCAGTAGCATTATTGCCCAACCTAGGCTTGGACTCTCCCAAGCTTATCCCACTCCATACATCAGAGGATTGGAACCCCCGCAAAATTATGGGCGTAGAAAAGGAATCTGTGATTTCTCATGACCATATTCAACTAATGATGAAAGCTCTGAAGGCACCGATATTAATCCTAGGAGGAGAAGGTCTGGCAAGGAACCCGTAGGGAGCCAACGTTCTCAGTCCCGTAGGACACTGAAACAGAAAATTGCTTCCTACGAGGCTGAACTCAAAGAGCTAAAGAAAAGTTTTGGTCGATAGGACACAAGGCCATCTCCGAGGCGTGAAGACCCTGATATCTTAGAGCTAGATGGAACCTTTCAAGAGAGAAGAAGGGAAACTACAAGGGCTGATCCCACTGAGTTGCTACTACTCGGAGATCCTGATGATCTGACACCACTCTTTACTGAAGCGATCATGAACGCTCACATCTGAAGGAAGTTCAAGATGCCCATCATGAAGACTTATGATGGAACGGAAGACCCCTCGAATCATGTAATAACTTTCTCGAATACTTTGTTATTATAACCTATTAACGATGCTATCAAGTGCAAGGCTTTTCCTCAAACCCTGGAGGGCATGGCTCAATGTTGGTATAGCCAATTACCTCCCAACTCTATTGGGTCCTTCAAAGAACTAAGCAAAGCTTTTATAAGCCAGTTCATAAGCGGGAGAATGCACGAAAAGAGGTCGGCTTCGATCATGAACCTAGAGCAGGGAAAGAACGAATCCTTGAGGGACTACTTGAATCGTTTCACTAAGAAAGACGTGAAAGTACCAGACTTGGATGAGAAAGCAGCTATGATAGCCTTACAACATAGGACGACTGATCCTTACTTCAAGAGGTCTCTGGCAAAGTATCTGCCCAGTAACATGCTTCTTTTCCAAGACAGAGCAGGGAAATATATTAAGGCAGAAGAAAGCATGAAGAAAACCACTATACCAGTGGCGACAAATGGGAACAATAACAAAAAAAGAAAAGGTGATCAAGAGTATGATGCCCGGGAAAAGTATTCTAAGACATATAAGGATTCAGAATCCCCTCCTAAAAAAAATAACTTGGCACAAAGGTTCCCTGAATATGCAGGGCTGAATACTCCTCGAAGCCAAATCCTGATGGATATTGAAAGGGATCGAGACCCGAGATGGCCTAAACCCCTAAAGTATGATCTTGAGAAGAGAAACAAGAATGCATTTTGCCGATTTCATAAGGATACCAGACATGAAACGGATGACTGCAGACAATTGAAGGATGAAATCAAATTCCTTATCAGAAGAAGAAAACTTTCTAAGTTCACCAAAGATGAAAGTTGTGATAGGCATAATGATAATGGGAGAAACAACAATTATCGGGATAAGAATCCCCAGCCTACAGGGATAGTTATTAATATGATTTTTGGAGGACCTACATCTGCAGGGAACTCAAGAAACTCAAGGAAAACATATGCTAGAGAAGTTATGCAAGTTGTAGGAGAAGTGCCTAAACGCGCTAGAACAGAGGTGGTCATATCCTTTAATGACTCAGACTTGAAAGGCAAAAAGTTACTCCATGATGATCCCCTTGTCGTAGCCTCTTTGATAGGTAATTCAGAAGTAAAAAGAGTCCTGGTGGGCAATAAAGCATCTGTCGATATCTTGTTCTATGATGCCTTTGTGAAGATGGGGTACAATGATTCCCAACTAACCCCTTCGGATGTTCCAATATATGGTTTTAATGGAGTGGAGTCGAAGATAGAAGGAACCATTCACCTACCCATGAAAATGGGAAGAAAGCATCGAGAAGCCACCCAGATGCTAACCTTTCTGGTAATCAAAGTATCTTCTACGTACAATGAAATCCTTGGAAGAACAAGCTTGAATGCTTTTAAGGCCGTTGCCTCGAGTTATCACTTGAAGATCAAGTTCCCCTCCAGAAATAGTGTTGGAGAGGAAAAAGGAGACCGGAGAATGGCAAGAAGTTGTTATGTGGCCGCCCTGAGACCCGATGGAGTTGGAGGGCAAGTCCTACCCATATAGGACATCGACTTAAGGGAAGACGAAGAAAGAAGGGGGAAGCCAGCTAAAGACTTGGTTTCAATTCCCTTAGTTCCGGGAGAACTAGAGAAAGTCACCTACATTAGAGCCTCATTAAAAGAGCCTATGAAAGAAAAGTTAACAAAGTTCTTACAAGAAAACATTGACTTATTTTCTTGGACAACAGCTGATATGCTGGGGATTGACCCCGAACTGATCACTCATAAGCTTAACGTGGATCCAAGACAAAAAAAGATGAAGCAAAAGAAGAGAAACTTCGCTCTAGAAAGGAAAGAGTCCATAAAGCAAGAAGTGGAGAAGCTTCTAGAGGCTGGTTTCATTAAAGAAATTCAATTTCCCGAATGGCTCGCTAACCCTGTGATGGTCTAGAAATCCAATGGCAAGTGGAGAATATGTGTAAACTTTACTGATTTAAATGATGCATGTCCAAAGGATTGCTTCCCTCTCCCGAGGATCCATGCACTTATAGATGTCACGGCAGGACATGAGATGTTAAGCATCATAGATGGCTTTAGTGGATACAATCAAATCAATATGCATGAGGATGACATTGCCAAGGTATCTTTCATCACTGACTTTGGTGTATTTTGTTATCTTGTTATGGCCTTTGGGTTAAACAATGCAAGAGCCACCTATCAAAGGCTAGTTAACAAAATGTTCAAGCATTTTATTGGAAAAACCACGGAGGTCTATTATTAGGAATCTACATGTGATTTGATGATAACATTAATCTTAGAATCATAGAAATTTAGTTTGATGTAACTGATCAATTGATATGAAAGTTATAAATATCAATTGATCAGGAAACCATTTATCAGTTGAAGTGTTTATATGAATCAACTGATAATTTGGATTGTAGCATAGGTGTACTTAGTCTATTTCAATCGATAAGGTGTAAATCAATTGATATTTTGTTCATCAATTGATGTTAGAGTCGATTGATATAGATCATCAATTGATGTGTAAATTAAACTGTTAAATTGTAATTATGTGAAGACAGGAAATTACACAAGTGAAGGATGATCAATTGATATTGAAGCATCGATGGATGAGGGATCAATCGAAGAAGCCAAGTCAAGCATTGAAGACCATCAACTGATGTGAAGACCCATCGATTGATATATCGATTGATAACATCTATCAATCGATAAGCCATCTTTTATCAATCGAAGAAGAACATCAGTTGATAGATTGAAGGATGGATCAATTGATATGCTTCACAGCAAATTATCAATTGAGTGTGACAACATAGAAATGATATCTGTTGAAGATCCAGAGAACAAAAGCACACCTATGGAAGACAGTCTAGAATGACTGTGAAGACTCAATCAGAAG
>QRFB01001308.1:0-31351 GCA_008931105.1 Oenanthe javanica
TGGTGGATAAGAATGAGAACAGTAGTGTTCCAGGATGCTAGCTCAATGACAGGATTAATGATCTTAGAAGATCCTCAATAGAGATTCCAGAAAATTTTTTGAAGCTATGAGGTAGTCAAAAGTTAGAGCTGTTGTAATGGTTTCAAAGAGCAATAGATGGGTGATCTCTGTTAGGACTGAGGGTGCTTTCAGCCGGTACATTATCATGGGATATTTGAGCAGACAAGAGATAGCTATAATTGAAGCCATTAAACTCAAAATCAAAACAGACAAATCTTGGCTGAATGAAAATTTAAAGAGAATCTTGCAAATGATGGTAGTTGAAAAATTACCTGAAATAACTCTTAATCGTCTGTGCATCAAGTTCAGTAGCTCAACATATGGGACATATATATCAATGAATCTTGACAAGGTCAGTTTGTGTAGACCAAGGTCTGTGAAAGAAGTCTTCAACTACTTTAAACAGCTTCCAGTGATAGAAGAAAGAATTGAAGTTTTAAGGGTGTTGGCTGAGGAATTAAGGAGGCTTGAGGAGAAGAAGTCCAAAAAGACAGGAAAGAAAGATCAAGAAAAAAAGATGATGGTAGTGATGATGAAAAGCCTGATGGAGGTGCAGGTAGTTCCAAGTCCAACAATAACAATGATGATGCAGGAACCTCTGGAACTGGTGCTAAGGATGGTGAAGATGGAGAAGATAAAAAAATAGTTGGTAAACTTGAAGGAAGGGTGTTCAAACAGGTGGTGATGGGTTTTGAAGCTGACAAAGAAGATGTTTTCAGGAAATCTACTGTCAAGAGTGATAAGGTGGAGTATGTTGTCAAAGAGACTGAACTTGTTGTCAAACCTGCATTGACAGTAACTTCAAAGTCATTGTCAGAAGAAGTGAGGAAAGAGTTACTGTCAAGAAAAATCTTTATCTCTAAGAAATACATGAAGGCAAAGTCAGAAAGGCCAAAGCCACATTCAAGCAGGAAATCCAACAGGAAGCAGACAACCTTGTGTATGAGGTGCTGAATGAAGAATGCTTGTATGTGAAGAGAGCCACAATCAACAACTTAGCTGAAACAAAAGCAGAATTAATCATTAAGGTCATTGTTGAGTGGTCTAAATACAATTCTTTGAAAAAGGTAAATGTCTTCAATTATACTGGGTTGATGGAAGAATTAAACTATGAGTTAAAGAGTGCAAGTTACTTCATGATCATAAGAATGCTGCAAATCATTAAGGGCTCAGATGTAAAGACTCAAGTCTTTAGAGGGATGTTGATCAGAAATTTCCTAGAACATATGGATTCTTTCAAGCCTCATCGTTTGGATGGTGTTGATGCTGAAAAACCTGAGCCATTAATCTACTCAGATGGAGTTATGTTTGCAGATGATGATGGTGTCAAAGAATTCTGGAGCACGGATTCTTTGTAAGACAAGAATACTGTACTTCTGTTGAAGCTGGTGGAACAATTAAGTGAATATCAATATCCTGAGGAGCAAGGATTTATTCCTACACCCAAAAGAATCATCTCTTCAATGAAGAAGTAGGAGTTTAAAAAGAAGGTTGATTATTAGAGGACTCAACAATGTCTTCTCAAAAATCCTGATAGAATTATATTCTACGACACTGGTGGATCTACTGAAGAGATCGCCTTTGAGCAATTGAAGAATTTGGCTGAAAAGAAACCTCAAATCACAGAACTCATCAAGAGACAACTACTCAACATTACAAATTTTGAGGTGTTTGATCTCAAGAACAAAGCTCTAGACATTTGTGAATTAAAGGTGAAGAAGAGAATGGAAGAAAGGGAGAAGTTAAGGAAATTTGATGCTGATGTTGAAGCTACAAAGAACGAGATAGACAGAATCAACAAACAAATCAAAGAAGCTGAGATTGATTTGAAGTGTGCCAAGCTAAATGTTCAATTCTCCTAAAAATTTGATTATGTGTCTCTTGTCTTTACAAATCCATTGAGAATCATCATTAGTAGCATTAAAGTGAAGACTGAAAACTTTGGGATTCTCAACACTAAAACTCTAAGAAGAATTTTCAGATTGACAACAGGATCACTTTTGGAAACTAAAAGGAACTTGAGTGCAGTAGCAGGAAAATTAATTGAAGAAAGGTCTAAAGAAGATGATGATGTGGACAAACTCAGGGTAAATCAAGTATACACATCTTCCAAAGCCAGATTTCTTACTGATGATTTTAGAGTTAAATATCTCTGCATTTCCAAAGGGCCTGTAGAAGCCTACTACTCTTATCAAGACTTGAAGAACATGTCCTATAAATTGGTGAAGGTGGGACTTTATTGTGTGACTGAGCATGCCAAGACCACAGAAGAAAAGAGGACCCTGAGATCCTTGGAATTGTTGTATGAAAGAAAGAATCCTCAGAAGAAATCAGAACAAGAAAGCTCAAACCAAAATTGAAAATTTGCTCAGTCTAAAGGAGTTTAGTTTGAGAAAAATTATTGTATTTGTACTTATAATTTTATTTATATTTTTCTAGTACAAACACTTCAGTTTATGTTAGTTGAGTTTGCATCTGCAATTACTTTAAATTTGTCTTTATTTTATAAAAAAAAAACAAATTGAGGGAGATTGTCAGAGATTGTGGTGTTAACAATGTAATCAACTAAAAGTTATTTAATCTTAATTTATAATAAACTAAGTAAAATGTACTGTCATATGTCTATTGACAGTATGTTTAGATATTCACTTGAAACAATATGTTTAACAAAGCAAAATAGATGATAGTAAGTTTAATAGTTACTGTCTTATACAAATATAATAATTTGATCAATGGAGTAGAAGTTCACAAAGTGTTCATGCACAGTATGGTTCAAATCCACGACAGTAACATTCAACACTCAAGCCTATGATAACATATTCAAGTGACAGCATAATTGGGACAGACAACATCAATTATTCCATTGACAGTAAACTTGACAGAGAATGAAGATTTGCATATAACAAGTTTTAATGATAGTAACTTTGGCAGGGATAGTTGACAGCAATATTGGCGGGGATAGTTAACAGCATCTTTGGAGACAGTATGTTTTAGAAGACTATCAAAGCTTGACAACAAAATATGCAGAGCCAAAGATACTCTTACTGTGACAACCCGGGTCAAATCCTGAGTCTTTTTCGAAAATCGGGTCAAGTCCCAACTTCCAAATCCGAAATAAGCGCAAAGTAAACTGGCCCAAATGCAACAACTTGGGTAATCCACAAGCCCACCACAGGCCCCCAAAAGATCAATGATTTGTTGGTGCACTTAGTAGTAGTACTCTTGCTTATATACTGAACAAATTATCCCAATCTACTCGATGTGGGACTGGGGTGTTACAAACTCCCCCACTTAAATTCCTGACGTCCTCGTCAGGCCGAACAGATAGCCCATAGGCCCAGATCGTACCTCTCTAGCCATTGTGGGATAATACCGGCTAGCTTCGTGTCCCCACCTCCGGACCTCTGTCCATTGTGGGATAATACCACCAGCCTTCGTGTCCCCACCTCCGGCAACTTGACGAATCAAGCTTTCGAGAGTTGGCTCTGATACCATATGTGACAACCCGGGTCAAATCCCGAGTCTTTTTCGAAAATCGGGTCAAGTCCCAACTTCCGAATCCGAAATAAGCGCAAAGTAAACTGGCCCAAATGCAACAACTTGGGTAATCCACAAGCCCACCACAGGCCCCCAAAAGATCAATGATTTGTTGGTGCACTTAGTAGTAGTACTCTTGCTTATATACTGAACAAATTGTCCCAAATCTACTCGATGTGGGACTGGGGTGTTACAAACTCCCCCACTTAAATTCCTGACGTCCTCGTCAGGCCGAACAGATAGCCCATAGGCCCAGATCGTACCTCTCTAGCCATTGTGGGATAATACCGGCTAGCTTCGTGTCCCCACCTCCGGACCTCTGTCCATTGTGGGATAATACCACCAACCTTCGTGTCCCCACCTCCGGCAACTTGACGAATCAAGCTTTCGAGAGTTGGCTCTGAATACCATATGTGACAACCCGGGTCAAATCCCGAGTCTTTTTCGAAAATCGGGTCAAGTCCCAACTTCCGAATCCGAAATAAGCGCAAAGTAAACTGGCCCAAATGCAACAACTTGGGTAATCCACAAGCCCACCACAGGCCCCCAAAAGATCAATGATTTGTTGGTGCACTTAGTAGTAGTACTCTTGCTTATATACTGAACAAATTATCCCAATCTACTCGATGTGGGACTGGGGTGTTACACTTACCATTGAGGAGCTAAAAGTTGACAGTAATCTTTTAGTGAAGCTGACAGTCTGTTCTAGGTAGCAGACTAAGATAGTGAAGTTACAAGGAATGATTTGAACATGTCTATCTAGTCTGTCAAGTCTACTACTGCGCAACTTGGGAGAAGACAAGCAAAAATTAAAGCGTGCTCAAAGAGTCAAATGTTTCTGCATATATTAGAGCTCTACAAATGGAATTAAGATAAATTTAAATGGAAAAATATAGTTTCTATTTCAAGTTTTGTTTTACGAACAAGGGAAATTGCACATGTAAATGAGATATGTGTTTCACGATAAATACACATATCTCACAAATACTTTCATTTATGCAACAGAGCTAGATTTTCTCTCAAAGTATAGAAACATTAGTAAATTCATTGTTATTGTATCTATCGAAACTGGAATTCATTTCTAGTTAGTTGTAGCAAAGCAAAAATAATAAAATTATTTTTGAAGTTTTAAATCATTGTCTTGCTTATCTATTTTTATATTTGCACCATAAAACTTGTTAATTATTATTCTTGTGTGTTGTTAGCAAGAGTTAAGTATAATTAATCAAGTTGCATTTAATCCCCATTCTGCAACACTTATCTTACCTAACACTTATAGTTCATGTTGCACTAGTTGCACATCGTATTTTCGAAAATTAAATTTAAAAAATTATTTTTTTAAAAATTGTATTTTAAAAAATTGTATTTTAAAAAAAATTATGTAAAATAATATTTTTGAAAAAAACTCCAAATATATTATTTGTAATATATTAGTTCACTTTTTATATATTTTGATTAATTTTTTGACATTTTTTTTATCCGATTCATATTTCAGTAACTAAGAATATTTATTTCAACGAATTATAATTCACATATTACAATTTTTTAATATAATTTTAAAGAATTATAATCCATACATTACAATCTTTTTGATTTAATTTTAAAAATTATAATCTTTCAAACTGTCTGATCCTATATTTTTCTAATTAAATTTAATATTTTTTATATATAAATAAAATGGCACATAACATGCCACAATTTTATTACCATAGAATACCAAATGAGTTTTAAAATCTATTTCCAAGGACATGTTTAAAACCTTAAGGGCACGCAAACCTTACAAACAAAAGACTTCAATTACAAAAAAAAGTTCCCAATCATCAAAACTGATTTATTCAGAAGGATTAAGTTAAATGAATTATATTACTTTTAATATTTATTTTATATTTTTTTGGGAGATAACATATGAAGTGGAGTTATTATCCTTTAAATTGATTAAATCTTATATTTATTTTGTATAACTAAATAAGATAACATTTTTATTATCTTGATTACCTATGTGAATCAAAAAAAAATTCTAAGCATCCAATTTTTAATAAAATTTAATTATTGTTATATTTTTCAAAAATTATATCATTAATATAATAATCGAACACAATTATTTTACTAGGTCATTGACCAATTTTTTTAATATATATATATATAATATATTAAATTCAAATGAGAACTAGTTTTCCGGAGAAATGTTCTGTACTTTTATAACTGTAAACATTTTTCACTATTTTTTTCCTCCAAATGCATATTTTAGTCTTCTAGTTGTATTTTTCTTTACAGAACACATGTGTTCTTGATGAAAAATGTGATATTTTTACCGAAATGAGAAGTGTAGTACTAGTATGTTCTGTAAATCATATGTATGTGTTTTGTAAATATTTTTCATTATTTTTTTAAAAATTCAAAGAATTTTTTCATATAATTGTGTTTGTATTTATACAACACATATTTTTAAACAAAAAATGTGATAATTTTTACAAAATAAAAAGTGTTCTCCAGAATTTTCGAATGAAGTAAATCGCGAATACACAACAAATCATAAATCGAATATGACCATAAACGGAATATTATCACTCACCCATTTGAGGTAGCTGCATACCATTACCCATCCATATCTTCTGCGAACAATCCCACTTCATCTTCATTGATTCAAATTCTACATACACATATACATATTAACATTTTATTTTAATGAATCCTATTATAGTTTGTACTTTATACAATTTATTAATATTTTTCAATTTCATAAACAGTTAAATTTTTTAATTCATTTAAAATTAAAATTTATTAATTAAATTTTATGAATATTATAATATTGTAATTCATTTATTTATATTAAATTTAGTTAAAATTTATATAATAAGGGAACGTAAACACTAATTTTTGTGAGTTTAACTCAATGAAATTTGTGTGTATAAGGGGTCCATTATTATTAATTAATAAATAATTAATAAAAATTTAACAACTAAACTCTTGAATGTGTGTACATGAACACAGACTAGAGAAACCGTTTCAAACAATAGCATAACGGCAGCATAAACAAATACTCCATATACGAGTACACATTATATCCGTTTTTTCCGGAATCTAACTTATACGGCTGCTTAGTTTAAAAGCTTTCAGTTAACCTATACTGTAATTCATTGAATTTACAATAAGTTAAATCGACTTCAACTTAAACAACCATACCCAAATTAGAAAATGTTGCTACTTGGTGAAAATTCAAGTACGTACACGCGAAAATAGCACATGTCGAATTGACCGGCAGTATGTTTAATTTTGTTGGCGGTTCATTCATGCACTTGGACTTTGGGCTCTTATTTTAAACCCATGGATAAACTCTAACAATTATATCCGTGTCCACAGTTTAACGATGATCGACTCCTCACTTGGCCCACCACAGCTTATTGAAAACGACCCTGTAATTATCTCCTCCTCCTGTGGCCTATAAAATGACTAACCATCCTGCAACTTACAAAAAGAAATAATATTTGGAAATAATATTTGGAGTTTCTCTTCTCTATATCCTCTTTGCATCAGCATTCTAATTTTAGAAATTTACGTTCATGGGTCTGCAGGAGACTGACCCTCTGTCACAGCTAAGCTTACCTCCGGGTTTTCGATTTTATCCAACTGATGAAGAGCTTTTGGTTCAGTATCTGTGTCGTAAAGTGGCTGGCCATCATTTTTCACTACAAATTATAGCTGAAATTGATCTCTATAAATTTGATCCTTGGGTTTTACCTAGTAAGTTTTTGATCACCTTTCATTTCCATTTTGTTTGTTCTATATGATCATGCATGTTGTCGTACTCAGTACACAAGTTTCCCGAGTCGTACTTGGTATATACTGGGATATGTCATTAGCTTTAAATCTGAGTTTTTTTTTGTTTTCAGACAAAGCGATATTTGGTGAAAAAGAATGGTATTTTTTCAGTCCAAGAGATCGGAAGTACCCGAATGGTTCACGTCCAAACAGAGTAGCAGGTTCGGGTTACTGGAAAGCAACAGGAACTGATAAGATTATAATGAGTCAAGGGAAAAAGGTTGGAATCAAGAAAGCTCTAGTTTTTTACATTGGTAAAGCTCCCAAAGGAACGAAGACTAATTGGATTATGCACGAGTATAGGCTTTCAGAACCCCAAAGAAAAAACGGAAGTTTAAAGGTACAAATTTATGAATTATGATCATGTTACATTGCAAACCATATTAAGCTTGCGAACAATAAATCAGTTACAAATTACTAGCTACAATATAAATATGGATCGAGTCACACTCAACTGTACAGATGATCTGCAAATAAATGTTCAATTTTCTGTATTTTGTCGATCTAATATTAAAAATGATGGTTTGTATTTTTGATTAAACAGTTGGATGATTGGGTACTATGTCGGATTTACAAGAAGAATTCAAGTGCACAAAAAACATTATCAGCTGGAATTGCTAGTACAGAACATAGTCATAGTCATGTTTCATCATCTTCATGTTCTTCTCAGTTCAATGATGTAATGGAATCTTTGCCAGAGATTGATGACAGATTCTTTACTCTTCCAAGAATGAACTCTATCGGTGATAAACTAAATTTTCAAAACCTTGGTTCGGGTAATTTTGACTGGGCAGCTCTGTCAGAACAAGTTTCAGGAGCTCCAGCACCCGCAGGAAATCAAGCGCAAGGACTAATCAGTAACAAAAACAATAATAACCCGAATGGCGTATACGTCCCCTGTAATTTAGTCTCACAGCCTGTCGCTGTGGACGCGAAAATTGAAAGAAGCATTGATGAAGAAGTGCAAAGTGGACTTAGGAATTATGGTTCGGAGTACATGAACTTCAATAACTATTCCCAGTGTTTTACGAACAAAACGGATGCGTTTTCTATTCGTTACCCGACCCAACCTGGGAATATGGTTTTCAGGCAGTGAAAATATAGAAATTACAGAAGCAAAAAAGAAATCATCATATATGAAGCTGGAAACAGAGGAAATATGTAAATATCTGATATTCTTTGGGTTGGTTTTGAAAATATTGCAATTTTCAGAGCTATGAAATAGTGAATAATTTGACCATGCACTTGGGAGGTGATTAAAGGGAGTTGAAACATCGCATTGTCACATGTTTTTTGGGGGGAAATAGGTGTATGGAAATACATAGTCAATGTAAACAGCTTAGAATATGGTAGATTGTAGATTTGTAGTACTAGTATTAGACTAATAGTATTTAAATCTGTACTTTGTACTTTGAATTGAATTGAAAAGTTTCCTTTAAGGTTCATTGTATTTGCTACTTGGTCATTCAGGCATGCACAATTTGCGAATAGGGTAGGGTAATTATTATAAAATCAGACTGGCCGCAGCAATGCTTATTCAGAGACTCGCCGATTTATCTGACTTGTCAAGCCTGACAAAACACTAGAATCTATACTATCAATAATATACTATATTACAATAACCAAATTACATAACTTTTTTTTTGAAACACTGAGCTGAACCATAGAAAAAATATTGACCATCCAATTTAGTTGAATCATAGACACGATCATAACCATTCAATTTTAATAAAATTTAATTTTAGAAAAGATATATATATCATACATACAACTCTATCCATGATAGTCCTCTTTTTATACAACTCTTCATGGATAATATTATATTATATTTAAATTATATTCTATAATTTTTATTTTAAGAATCGTACTTATCATATAATTTTTATTTAATCTAGTTTACTCACATTCAACTCAATTTAATCACCATTCAAACTCTTTTATTTATTTAAAATTATAACTTATCATTAAATTTTATAAATTTTAATATATAAACATCATTGTATAGAAAAATGTAAAAAGAAATTAATAATAAAACAAATTATCATGTTAAATGAAATATTTAAATTATATAAAATAATTAATATATAATTTATTAATAGTATCCATGTTTTGCACGGGTTATAAGTTAGTTTCGTATTATAACATGACAAGCGATATACACCAATTTATCTGACTTGTCAAGCGTGACAAAATACTCATATCTCATATTATAACATGACAAGTGATACACATATCAATAACTAGGTGTCATCCCACCTTGAGTCTGTTTGACTAGATTTAAAATTATAACTTACGATTTAAAGTGACTTACTTCTGACTTTAAGTCAGTGACTTATTTTTGACTTTAAATCGGTTTCTGACTTATTAAACAAACAAATATTTTTCAATTTAAAATTAGAAACAGTTTAAGTCACGGTTTAAAGATTAGCCACACGGGCTCGTAATCTAATAATACCAAATTTTAGTACTGCATCATCGTAAAGGCGCAAAACACCTTAACAACACCCTCTTCGAAGTATATCAGCAGGTCGAATATCTGCATTACTTGCGAGGACTGTTGTAAACGAACCGATCTCAAAAGGTTTATCAAATTCAAAAATTTTATTATGTAATTGAAACTATTATTCGGACTTGAATTCAATAACATATCGAACCAATAGTAGACACCAAATCGAGAGGGGTCTAATTTAGTATTTCTTAAAATACATAAGAAGCTGTGAACATATTTTACTCGGAATGAACAATAATAAAAAAAGAATTTTGTGGGCGTGGGGGCTAGCCATGTGGTCTATACTTGGGTCCGTCTTTATATTGAATCGAGTTTATCTAATTCAAACAAAGTCTCAGAGTCGAATTCAAACTTATTAATAATGAATTTATGTTTATCTAACTTTTATCTAATAATGAATTGACTTTTTGTTATCAAACTTGAACTTAAATAATTTCTATAAAAATCAAACAATGTTCTGTAATGTTATTAAACATATTTCTTTCTCCGAATGAATTTATCAAACAATATTTTTCGCTTACATCTTTATCCGCAGCATTTTAAGGATGTCACTTACTAAGAGTAATTCACACTCTTAATGATATTTGTATTCGAGGAGAATGAACCTTTAATTTTCTGAAACACAAGGCAAGGCAGTAAGAATGGATAACTTCACAAAATTATTTTTAATTTTCTTTCCTGATACCAAATTTTTATTTAAATTTAATTTTTTTCATAGAATTACTTTTTAATACATTCTAAAATACATAGAAAACTCAAACTGAACTACTAATTTAAAATAGGAGTAAATGAGATAATTTATTCATAGAATTTAGACCCAGGAATTTAAACTCATGCCGAATTTTAAACTCAAAACAATCAAATTTTAATTTGATTTTGAATTTTTCAAGTATTACTCATTCTGTTTTTAAGTATATTTTTGTATGTAAGTTGTAAATAGTTTTAATCACATAGTTTAATAATTGTTTTTGACTTTTCGACATATTTAATATTTAAATAAATATTTGGTTTAGATAAGATTTAAAAATAATAATTATATAATCAAAACTTTTAAAATACGTGTAGAAAAATTAAGCCTAATTCTTTAAAAATAGAAAAAGAATCAAATATCGCATGAAGAAGAAGAATCATCAATTAAAAGATTAATAACAACACGTACCAAGAGCATGATAGGTATATCCTTTGTTGTCTCGGTCCTAGTTTCAACTTTGACTAATCTTGAGATTATTTAAAACGGATATTAAAGCTATAAGCTTAATTAATAAAAAAAAGCCCCACATACCATGTCTCTTAAGAATCCGTTTGACTAAACTTAAAATTTTGATTTATGACTCAAAGTGGCTTAACGTAATAAGTCGAAAGTTTAAAATGCATGTTTGGGTAATTTTATATTATGAATGATTTAAGAATTTTTAATAATATAATAATAAAAATAAAAGTGATTTATGAGTAATTTATGACATATAAATAACTTTTATCAAAATAAAAAAATAAGATACTGAAAAAAATATATAATACTTATTTCTGACTTTAAATCAATTTATAACTTATTTCTGATTTTAAATCAATTTCTAACTTATTACACATTTTTCACGCTTCAACTCAGAAACAATTTTAAGTGCCGGGTTTAAAGTTTAGCCAAACTGGTCCAAGTCATTCAAAGCTTTGACTTCGACTAATGTTTGTTATTGGCTGTATTTTTACTGCCAAACAAATTAAGCACACTTTCAGTTTTGCGGCGCCATCAGAATTCTCTCAACGCAGTATTTGTGATGTGACATGCTAGGTACATTTAGGGTTCCTAATGTATAATTTTAATTTATGATAATTTTTTACTCCGTATTAAATAAATTAAATATACTTATAATATTATCATGCATAAATATAATATAAAAAGACCAGTACGAGTTTAAATTCGGTATTCATTCTTAATAAATTTCATAAAAAACGATTGAAATTAAATTAATAAACTCGTACAAAAATCAATCACGTGTAACATCCTGCAAAAACCTGACGAGTATTCGATTTTTATTGAAAAGTCTACAAATTATATTCTATATATAGATATTATAAAAAAATTAATATAATATCATATAATATAGACTAAAAAGAATTAATTGAAAATAAAAAAATTTTAAATTAAAAAAAATAATAATTAATAAGGTTAACTCATTAATATAATTAAAATATAAAAATTTATTTACATGATATTATATAAATTTAGAAAATATTATTTAAAAATAAAAATAAATATAATTAAAAAAATATTTAAGCCATAAATACTTTTATAGTGAATCTTTTTAATTATAATAAATCACAGTACGTTAAAAAATATCATTATAGTAAGTACACATACTGAGTATACCCTTTTGCCATCACAAATTATTTTCATATACGAATATATTCGATCCTCTTGGTGCTTGTTTATTTCAATAATAATGTAAGATTCAATAAAATTGATTAGCAACTTGAACTATACAATCGTGCTCAAATACCAGTAATTTTAGTGTAATTAGATAACAAGATATTTAGGATATTTTTTTTAAAATTTGTTGAACTAATACCAATACATTAATCTTTTTTAAGTGTAATAATACAACTTGTTCACACAAAACAAGACATAATATTGATATGCATATTGTATTAGTAACGATGAGATTATTGTATTAGTAAGGATGAGATTAGAAGGCGGGTTTGACTTATACTTAAAATTGTGACTTGTGACTTAAAATGATTTAACGTGATAAGTCAAAGCTTAAAATGCATGTTTGAGTAATTTTGTATTATGAGTGATTTATGAGTTTTTAAAAATATAATAATAATAATAATTAAAGTGACTTATGAGTAATTTATGAATATGAATAAGTTTTATCAAAATAGAAAAATAAAAAAAATAAGTTATTTTAAAAAGTACATAATACTTATTTCTGGTTTTAAATCAATTTCTGACTTATTTCTGACCTTAAGTCGGTTTCTGACTTATTACACAAACACCATTTTTCAGTTTAAAGTCATAAACAACTTTAAGTTCTCGGTTAAAGCTTAACAAACAGGCTCTAGGACGGACTGATCCCGCACTTTCAACAAGAATACTATAAAACTAATTTTTTAATCCTGAAATAAATAATCGTGTTAATTAATCAATCTATATAAATGTGATCTATAGTTTAATACTTATTTAATTTGATTTATTTCATATATTTTTTGGCCACCGCGTGTTCTGAAGATAGAAATATAGATATAAAATGGAATAAATAACTAAAAATATTCAAATAATATTTTTATTTTTTTTTGGAAAAGAAAGTGAATTGGAAAGTTTTTTGTTTTTTTTATAAAAGTGAATTTGAAAGTGTAATTTTAAAGTGGAGAATACATTCATCCTTTTTAAAGTGTAAATAATACAACCTCTTCACACAAAACAAGATATGATATTGATATGCATGTTGTATTAGTAAGGATGAGATTAGGCCGGATTGATCCGGAAACTTTCAACAAGAATACTATAAAACTATTTTTTTAATCCTGAAATAAATAATCGTGTTAATTAAAAATATAAATATAAATATTTGATACTTATTTAATTTGATTTATTTTATATATTTTTATAGAAAAATATAAATATAACCAAAAATATTAAAATAGATTTTTGTTTTTGGAAAAGAAAGCGAGTTGGAAAGTTTTTTTGTTTTTTTTAAAAAGTGAATCGTAAAGTCGAAATAGTTGAAATAATTGAATAGAAAATAAAACGGGAGGCGTTCCACAGAATATACGAGTACTGAAATTCCCTTGGTGGCAGTTTTGGAGTGGAGCACATTTGTAAAAAAATCGTAAGCTCTTGCGTCAATTGATGAGTCTGATGATGCTGCTGATTTGACACGTTAATAATACCAATTTTCCAGATATAATTGGCCGCACGTCAAGAGATGTTACTTTCAACAAACTCATTTGTATGGTACTTGTAACTTGTAATTGTTTAATGACATGTACCGTACTTGTCTATCATCACAGTCATAATCGTTTTCAGAGATTTATTTGTCGTCTTGTATGACTTATTTACGGACGAAAACAGTAAACATCTACATTCTTCTCTATCTTTCCGCCACTTGTCTGATAATTTAGGAAGATAATAGTTTACGTTTTGGTTATTAGGTAATGATATGTGGTGAATATCTCCAAGACTATGAATGAATGAAAACAAAATAATACAATTTCTTTAGTGTTGTTATCAAACTATTTTAGAAGGGTGTTTAACACGATATTTTTTTGCTAATTTTAGTATATATTTTATAAATAAAGAGGTGAAAAGACCACTTCAACTCCAAAAAAGTAAGTCATAAGAGTGTGGGATTAACCCACACCACGATTGGCAAAAACCAACCATAAAACATGTTCAGAAATATTGTCCAAATACCAACTTACAACATATACAAAGATAACAAATGTTTAAAGCACACTATATATAGCTTCATGGTAAGTTTATCAATGGGTTGTATCACCAGCTCTAACATCAAGTAGACTCAACACTAGCTTGACCTCCACCTTGGACAGCCACAATAACAGCATCCATGTTTGCAACATCATCATGTGCATCAACACAAACCTCTTCCTCAGCATACGTACGAGCAATGCACAGAAGCTCATCACTTAGTAGATCATTTTCTCTACTAGCTGGAAGACTAACCTCGTTTTCGTACTCAACCTGCATTACATTGTCATTAGTAGCCATAACATGATTAGTAAGATCTTCGTTAGATTCACTCAAAAGGTCATCACGATATCCGTTGGAACCATATTCTTCTTGTATAGGATCCTTAAAAATGGAGCCTGGAGGTAGACACCATTCCTCAAATGGGACCTAGCAGATTCCTCTTGTATAAGATCCTTAAAAATGGAGCTTGGAGGCAGACACCATTCCTCAAATGGGACAAGCGAAACAACTGTGGGCAGGCACAAACAATATGCTTGGGAAAAAAATAAAGCATACATTGTGGAAACGGTTGGTAGAGAACATGTACTAGAGCAATATCATCAACAAGGTTAGCAGATAGAGATAACTTTATAGTGCTAGGCCTAGGGTCCATAACTCCTAAGGTGATCAACATTTCAGCTTAAGGGAGGGGTTCACACTTGGTAATAGCTTCGAAAGTGGAATGAGATAGGGCAGTAAGTTGGTCTATGGCTAAACTCACAAGATGCATACCTTGAAGACTCTAGTAAAGAAATGGCACATTGATGAATTTAACCCAGATAGGTACTTGGTCAGTTTTCTTGATACTAGTAACAAATTCAAACCAACTTTTAAGACAAAACAGATGACCGTTTATCTCTATGGTGCTGAATTTCAGAGCTCGATTAACACTTTTAACATCTTGAAACTAAAACCACATAACCACCATAGTGTCTAATCATATTTGTTAACCCAATAGGACCATACAAAGTAAACGCATCATGTTTGACAACATCAAAATCAACATTCATGTCATCAGTTATACCATAGCAACAATCTTTCTAAATTAAGGAGGCAGAATGCAAGAAATCCATACGAGGTCTAACACAATCATCACCGCTAGTTCTAAACAGAGCATTGGAATCAACGTCTATATCATGTGAACTAAAGAAGTGAAAGGAAGGTAGCACCTGGGTATGATTAAAAGCGACTCCTTTACGGGATGGTGGCAAAGATGAAGAGTCCAACTGGTGACCGAACGAACTAAAGCCATCAAACACTCTCCATGATTTGCTACTGGGTCTGGCCGGTGTTTTTAGACTCACGAGTTTAATACGATATTTATTTTGATTAAAATTTTAAGAAACAATAGCTAAGTTTAATCAAACTAAGAGTTAAGGGGTCGTGTTAATTATTTGAACTCACAAGTAAATAAAGTGCAATACGTAAATAAAGAAATAAGAATATAAAGTTTTTGATGACGTGAAAAACACTTGGAATAAGGTTAAAATTCACGGGTGGTTATATTTTAGCTAAATACTTCATTATGTTCGTAAATATCTTGTAGTACAAGACATTTGATAAGAAAATGATTACACTAGATAACTCGTCACCTATTATTTTTTGGTGTAGTTACAAAAGTTGTGATATTTCTATCATCTTCATCTATTTGACTATTTATATCCCAATTCATATCTTTACCGTTCCTAATTGCATGGGATTGTTGATATATCACGTTCCTCTTTTATGGGGATACTTATACTTCTTGTCTACAGGTGGTTGTGTAGCTACTAGCTTTTGCATACTTATCCCTTCTTTAATTTTCGGGTAGCTGATAGTTGTCTGACTTGGCTAGTCATTCATTGTATATCCATTAATTTAAGTATTACTCGTAAAGTGTTTTCTGTTTTTATTTGATTGGGTCAACGTTTCACTTAGTCTTCTTTTCCAAGTGCTTGTAATTGATTCTTCTCCTTATAGTTCTTGTCAATATATATTCTATCATTGTATCAATTTATCAACGTCAATATAACCATTATCTGTATTCGTTAACACAAATCATTGTCGTAAGTGTACTTTAGTACTTGAAAATTTATTTACTAACAATTTCCCCTAATTTCGTCGAGAGAGTCTAACACCCAATAAAATTCATTTCATTTTGTGTTCGTGTCTCTATTAAATATTTCCCCATCATTAATGTATATTTTTTTAAATTTGCATTTGATTACAACTCTTCCACTACCTTTTATAAAATTTTCCTCAATTTATAAGGTTGGTATCTTATCAGAGCAATTTCTTTTCTTCAATTACCACTGTAGCTCACTTAAATTGTAATGGCAAAAAAGAATGACAAGAATGAAACCAAATCTTAGGTGGCAATTAAATCCAAATGGACATCGACGTCCATTCTCGATGCCAAGAACAACCCCCTGGCATGATGAATGATGAGAAGATTGTATATGTGCATAAATCATTCTTTCTCAGCTCCGATGTCAATATCTTGTTTCCCATTACTAGTGAAACAATCGATTGGTATTGTGAAGGTTGGGTTAGTTTCTATCACTACCCATTCGACATATGTATGACTTTCCCCTTTTAGAAACTTGTTGAAGAGTTCTTGAAAGTTATTGAAACTTCCCTTGCTCAATTGATGCCTACTACGTGGAGAATCTTGACCTGTCTTGATTCGATGGAAGAGAAACATCATTTGGTTATTAGTATGATTGTCAACTATCTTGTTTACCAAATAAAAATGTTTAATGGTGGTTTGTATGGGTTGGTATTGAGGAAGAGGCGATATACATTTGTGTTAAACCTTGATGTTGTTCATAACCGTGGTTGGAAGAATGACTTTTTTCTTTGTCAAGAAAAGTGATGACGCGTCTTATTTCATGGTTAGATAAAACGGTAAAGGTATTATCTTTGTGATGTGTATCTTATAATTAAATCATATTATTTTATATGTATTCTCCTATCATTGTTTTTATTGTTGGGCTCATGATGATTGTCGTGTTTCACTCATGTTAGGTCCTAAATCATCATAGAAGGGCGAGATTGAATATGATGTTGGTTGTTTTTAGCTTTTAATTGCGGATTACTATTTATGAGTTTGTGTTATTAAGATATGAATAAAGGTAGTCAAACAATCACAAACAATTCAGGGAAATATTGGTATATTAATAAATCCCGGAGGTGCTACACTCTAATCAAATAAATGATTAGCTACAATGAGTTACAATCAATTCGTTTCAACAATATACGATCTTTGTGTTTATGTCTTTGAATGCTCTTCACAGGTTGTTGATAGAATTGAAGGTTAATACTCTCTAACATCATTTCGAATTAAATAAGTTGTATTTATAGTGCAAGCTTTGTAAATGAATGCTTGGTTGCGATTTGGCTTAGATGTGATTTTTCTCACAAGCTTGGATGTGATTTTAGCTATAGATCCTTGGATGTGATTTCAGCTATAGATCCTTGGATGTGATTTCAGCTATAGATCCTCGAATGCCATTTCAGCTATAGATCCTCGAATGCTATTTCAGCTATAAATGCTTGGATGTTATTTCTCTCATAAACTTGGATGTGATTTCTTCACACACTTGGGATGCGATTTATCACTTGGTCAAAATTCAATACTTGATTTAGCTTTTGACATTGACTTTGACTTGGCTTGACTTGACTTTGGAAATATCTTCTAATTTGATTCCTGTTATTATTTCTTGTCAGTCATTGATTCCACTTGCAGCTAACTGATTCCTTGATACTGCAAAGATAATTCTTTTCTAGTTGTGCTAATGCCCAATACACTGGTCTGGTTCATAGACGACTAACACTTAATATAATATTCTTCACTTGCAATTAATGTAAGTTAACATATCCACAACTGTTCCTTTATTTCTTTCACTGGAATCCTGATTCTCATACTTGTATTACTTCACTATCTTGATTTTGAATGGCTTCTGTTCTTTTATTCGTCACTGAGGCTTGAACATATTAATGAACTTCTTTCCTTGACGCTTGAGATGCTTCAGTCCTTAATTCTCTGTAGTAGTGCATGCATGTGTTCTGTTTGTTTATCCTCGTGGATTCCTATGCTTCACATTAATATTATTTGTCTGTCTTTCTTATTCTATTGAGTTATTTTTAATCTATTACAAACTACATTACATTATGCTTTACAATCTCCCCTATTTGATTGTTAGAGTTCGACAAACAAATCCTTTAAGAGGATACTCAACTGACTAAACAAGAAAAAGTAAAGTGCAGAAAGACTGAAAATAACATTAATTACATTCTAAATTGGATTGAAATGTTCAAGATTTCTTAATTGTAAACAAGTACAAGATTTTGTTCCTCTAGTCCTGAACAGATAATCTAGTTTTTTCTTCACTTGTCTTGATTCTTGTTTCTTCTTTTATTCTTCTTCTTGCCTATTCTTTCAGAGCTTTTCCATTTTGGCTTCAAGCCTTGCTTTCACTAAGTCACGAGCTTCGACTTCAAGTGTGTTTACAGGTGGTGGATCTTCAAGCTTCTTAAGCATTTTAGTGAGATAGTCTGTAGATTTTGATTTTGATATTGCTTCAAAGAATAAAGATGTCTTCTTTGAGAATATGAAAACTGTGATTCTCTTAGGAAACCCCTTCACCCTGTCAGTGTCATGAATTTTTTCTTCAACCAGCTTTGCATTCAGCATATCCTGGATTGTTCACAAAGCAGACTTGTCCGGTTTGTGAGTGGATCTCTTCACTTTTGTAAGTACTTTCCTCAGTATATTAGAATTTCAGGTCTTGTACTTATGAAGTTCTCTTCTCATTTGAACCTTCCATTTCATGAATAAGAAAAACTTTGTTCCATCCTTGTTAGTGAATATGCATGGATCAGAGTCTTTAACAACTTCAAGTACTTCAGTTTCATCCTCTTTTCTCACAAAAACAGGTTCTTGATAGTATCTTGATGTTTTCTTTCAAAATGTTACCGATGTTTCAATCACTTTGTTCAATCTGAATGCATAGATCATCACAGTTGTTACTAAATCTTGTTTAGTTCTACCTTTCTTGCTCCTTAGTTGTCCATCTACATACTTCATGAAATTTAAGTGGCTTTTATCCAGACATTCATCAGATAGATTCAGGTTGTGAAGAGTTGATGCTTTGTAGTATTTGACTACCAGAGGTTGTTCGAATGCTTCAACGTCAATTTCTTTTATCTTTTCTGAAATCCGGTCTCTCATTATTTCATTCAAATTATGACCCCCAAAGATTATCTTCCTCTTGGTACATACAACTCAACAATATTCATCTTCATGAAGCTCCTTGTGGATAATACTTTTGATCCCAAGGTTGTAAAGTTGACATACATCATCCATCCAGTCTTTTGAGCACTAACTGAGACATTCATTATTTCATCTGACAACTTCTCATAGTAATCATGAATGTCTGGGATTTGACCTCTGAGCTCTCTTAGCCTTTCCAACACATCCATATCTTTTGTCTTCTCCAAGGCAAGTTACTTCTTCGTTATTAGGTTTCTAGCTTTATCCCATTCAGGGCCTTCCTTCACATCAGCATCTTTTACTCTCTCTATCTCTTCTTAGCTTAGCTTGTAAGTTTCTTTTGCACCTTCTATTTACCAGCTCTTGAGCTTCTTTTCACTTGGTGCAATAACTTCATCTACTCCTGTTAGAAGACAATCATTGTCAAATGCATACTCTTCTTCCTCATCAATCCCCTCAGCTTCAACTTCTAATTCTTTGACAGTTGGAATGTATGGTTCATTAATTTCCCCTTCTTCAAGAATTCTTTCTTCAGGTTGAAAGAAAATATTTAACGCCCCCTGAGTTGTGTACTTAAGCATCATTTGATCCACCACAATTTTTTCTTTTTTTGTGCCCTTGCACTTGCACTTGCACTTCCCTCCCTCAGATGGGTTATCCTCTATAGATCTGAGTGGTGGAACATCAGCTGTTGATGTTTTCTGAGATAACAACTGATTGATAAGAGCTTTCATGTCCTTGATTTCCTTCTGTTGAGCATCAATGAGTTATTGTTGATGAAGTTGTACTGCTAGCACGTAATCAATTGTTCCTTTCATACCATGTACTTGAGCCTCTACATGTAAAATCTTTTGGCTATGTGCAGGTGTATGCTCAGAGTGTGGGTTGTATATTGGGCTACTAGGCGTCTCACCTCTTTCTGTTAGTGTTTGTTCTTGGCCCTCAATGTCCTTGGCTCAGAGTTGGAATTGCAGTGGCCGCCTTTTCAGTGATATTTCTCGCACCTGATTCATCTATTGAAAAATTACCAAGTGTGTTAGGAATTAGGAATCCCAGAAGTTTACAAGAGCATATAACAGTGAATATAGTGAACACAAGATGTAACTTTCAATCTAATTTTATTAGAATGAATTTTTGCTACAATCTGAAATTCAATTTGAATTTCAGCTTCTTGTTCTTGGAAGATTTCAATGTAAAATCAAAGACACCTATCAAATGTGGCTGTGCATAAAATATATAGACAACATGTCCTGTTCACATGCTCACATATGATAGATTTGCTAAAACTAGAAATAGACAAGACATACTTTACATTTGACTAATATCTATTTCTAGCTAACACTATTGTGACAAACTACTACATCCAGCCTTATACCTTCTGTCATTTGTCTTGACTATCTTCTCAGCTTCATTGTAGACTTGTCTCTATCTTTGCAGTCTTGACTTATCCTGCAAAACCAGAGCTGCAAAATTATCTGTCTTATTCTGCAATTCTCCTAGAAAATAGCTCATTGGTGCAGTCGAGTACTCTGTTTAAATTGATTTGAGAAGTCATAGTGATTGACTTCTCGATTGAGTACTAGTTGTGACTTCTCGATTAGTCTTTGAATGATTGACTTCTCGAATGACTAGACTTCTCGATCACATACTCTGTTTGATGACTTCTCGATTAGGCTAGACTTCTTGAATGTAAACTTGAAACTGTGACTTCTCGAATAACTCAGCTTTACCACTTCTCGAATGCTCCTTTTGCTAACTTCTCGAATTGTTTTTCTACACTTCTCGAATGATTCACAAATGACTGACTTCTCGATCGAGTACTGAGCTTTTGAGTGTGCCTTGAGACTTCTCGAATTGTTTATATAGTTCTGACTTCTCGAATAGCTGACTTCTCAATTGAGTAATTGCCTTAGTAGAATTCTCAGGTTAGTTTCCTTATTTCTCCAAAAAGTCTTCTTTGTCTTGTTGCATGATTCAACCTGAATCTTCTAACATACTTTATTCTTGACTTTATTTACAACTGAAATATAAACTGAGTAGACTTCTATCAGCAATATTACACAAGAATATCTAAGTCACTATACTATTACAGAAGTATCAACTATGTTACAGCAAGAAAAATAATTACATAGGCTAGGCTTGATTTGGATCCAATAATCTCCCCCGATTTGGAAAATGATAAATTTTAAAAATTAATACAAGATATCAAGCCAACCTATTATGTTGTTAATGATTTACCTGGTCATATCTTTCTTTTCTTTCTCTTTCCTCCCTTGCCTTGTTTTCTTCAATAGTCTCTAGAATTTGTTGTCTGGCCATGACTTCTTCAATTAATATAACATCCTTTAACATGTCAGCAGCAATCTTGAGGATTTGCATAGGATAGTCTTGAATAAACTTCATTCTGATTTTGATTGCGGCTCCACTTCTCAGTTTAAATTCAATTCTATCAGGATCCTTGAACACCCTGCACTTTCCCTGCCTTCTTAATTCTTCAGATAACTTTTCTATTCTTTCCTCCTCCTTCCTCTTCTTAACAACCATATCCTCCATATACTTGACTTTGTTAATCTTTTTCTGATATTTATTTTCCAGGTAATGAGCCATTTCCATCATCTTTAATTTATCAATCATGCTTCTCTTGTCAAATAAGCTGATCACTCTCCTAATATCATGAGTGGTAGCATTAGAGTTATCATGATGTAAACCTCTTTCTTCTCCATCAACAATTGTAACAAACATTCTTGTGTCCCTGATTTCAACCTTGACAATTCTGTTGGCCTTCCATTATTTGATCATTCTTTTATTAATATCTGCAATTTCTTGGATAGGCTTAACTTGTAGACCTTTATCAGGAATAATGAGTTGCTTCCTCCACTTAGGACATCTAACTAGCAATGAGCTAGTAAAATTCTTGAATTTAGTTGTTGTGGCATTATTGACCTTGATTTATTAATTTAGCTTCAATTTCTTTACCTGATTCTTTCCAATTTCCTTCCTTATCACTCCATGTGTAGTAACTTTCATAAATAGTCTTCTTGGAGATTTGGATTTAGGGGCAATAGTAGTTTCAGAAACTGTTGGGATCACACTAGTACCCTGAGATTTGGTAGGTGTACTAGAGTGAGTACTAACATCTTGCTGCTTGGAAGGATTTCTCCTTTGATACTTTTTCTCTTTCTCAGATTATTCTCTTTTCTTTTTGTCCACATTTTCCTTTTTCTTGTCTTCCTTCTTTTCACCCTTATCACTCCTAGACTCGGGCTTTTTGTCCTTCTTGTCCTGATCCTTGTCCTCATCATCTTTCTTCTGTTTCTTCAATTCTTCACTTGCAAAGTCAGATATTTGTCCACTTATAAATTTCTTCATCTTTTCTACAATCACATTGTCTTCAACTTGTTTTACCGTTTTCCTTTCAATCAACTCAATTAGGTTTATGATTTGACTTCTGTTCCCTGAGTTGAGATATTGAGGAATCTTGAAATGTGCAAGCCTTTCTCCTCTAGCCATGTACATCACTCTATCTGGGCTGCAGTAAGTTTCAGGAAGTGCATTGGGTAGGAGAGGTCCCAATATTAGATTCTTCAATTCTTTATCCTTCTGAGTTACTAACTCCACTGCTTTGTGCAGACACTCCAGCTCAGTATAAGATAATCTTTGAAATAATGCAACTGAGACTTTGAAGTAACCAGACTCCATCTGAATTAAAGGCTCTTTAAACATTTGTCCATTCTGCTCAATTTTAACTCCTCTTACTACAACAATAGCATTGTCAAGCATCTCCTTGTAGCTCCTGTGATTTTCCTTGACTTGCTTTTTGATGTGATGAAGAAGGTCCAAGAAATCTTTGTTAGAATTAGGCTTTAAAATTTCACTTCTGAGCTTTCTCATAACTGCCTTTTGCCTTTCAGCCTCTATCTCTTCTCTCCTTTCCTTCTCCTCCTTAGGATTGATATCTTGTCTTGGGAGAGAGGTAGAATGACTTGGCTTGATTTGAGTTGGAACTGGTTCTGGAGGAGCTTGACTTGATTTGCCCAAGTTAGATATAACTGTTTGTAGAGAAGTGAGTTGAGCAGATATGATGGCAAGTGTAGTGCCTTGAGTTACAGAAGAATTGACAAACTCCTTCTTGAGACTTTGGACATCTGACACAACTGTGAAAACTATTGAGGTAAGAGAGTCAACTCTGGCATTCAAAGTATCAATTGTAGAGGCCCTTGCAGCTTCATCTTTGGCCTTTGACTGATAGTAAAGATCCACTTGGAATGGTGATAAGGTGTGAAGAAGCACATCCTCAGGAAACCTATTTGCATGCCTATTTTTGAATAAGACTTCAACAAATTGTTGATTTTCCTTTGATTGTCTGTGTGACTTTGAACCATTTCCTTAAACACCTTCTCAAAAGAATCCATCTTAGAATGGAGAAATGAAGACTTTACAGAATCTCCTCTTGGAATTCCTCCATAAAAACCACCAGGTCTTAGCTTGTCTTCAATAGTCTTCAATGTACCCTATACCTTGGTCCTGTGATCATTTATTTCAAACTGCACACCTTTGGCAAGGTAGTGATTTGAATGCAGTTGGAACTTGGCAGCTTCATGAATTACATCATACATGGCACTAGGAGTAAAAATCTTCTCACATGATCTAAGAGAGGTGAGATACTTCTATCTAGTCCATTCCAAAACTTCCTCCATGCTAAATGCAGATTTATCATCCAACCAGGCATCTACATTGGCCTCTTCATCTTCAACCACATTTGCATTTTTCTCTTTCAACTCCTCCTGATCTTTTGCATACTCCAGCATTATTGCAGCATAATCCTTATTTGGCAAATGAAAAGTCAATAGCTGTTGTGCAATGTGATAAAATCCTTCCAACTGATCTCCATATAGTTTCTGTAGTTTTTCATCAGAAAGTGACCCACCAAGAGTTAATGGTTCTGGTTCTCTGTCATGTTGCACAGGTTCTAGCCATTATGATAGAGAGTGAGATCTAGGGCCACTTTTTATAATGGTCCCCTCAGTATCTATTTCTTCATCCAATTTTTCAGATGATTCATTAGACACTGGATGGACAAGAGATTTATCCTAAGGAGACAGTCTTTGAATGACTGAGGAGTGTTCAGGGGATGCCATTTGCATGGTGTGGAGGTCCCCAAGATTACCCAATGTCTGTGAAGACACTTGGCTTTGATATGCCTGAGCCCCCACAAAGTCTGAAGTAAAAACTCTTGAAACCTCTATGGTTTTGATGATGTCATCAGGATATGTCTCAGCATGCATTCCCTCACCATCTAAATGAGTGTCCTGAGTGGTGAACAAGGTGTCATGCACCAAGTCACTTGAATGGGGCTCACCAGGGAAGTAAGAATCCTGGTGATCAACAACCTCATGTGTTTGGCTAGACACAATTGGTTGAGAAGAAATTTGAGAGGTGGAAAAGAGAATGTGAGTAGTACTGAGTATTGGCAACTCCCCCCCCCCTGAGAAAATAGGGAAGTTTCAAGAAAAGATCCTACTTGTGCATAGTGTGTCTCCTTTTCAACTAAAACATCTTCATTGACATGAGTGAATTCCTGCAATGGTGCAGACTCTGTACAAGATGGAGTGGGCTGGCTCTCAATTTTAATAGATGCACCTTGTTGAGAAAGTGCACCTAGAAGTAGGTTTAATCCCTTGTTAATCTCTACATCCTGTTGAGAGGATATAGAGTGGTCTGCTGTGGCCTTTTTATTTTTCTTTCTCCTGGTTAAAGGTCCCACAGGCGACTCATCCAATTCATTTTCATTTTCTGCAACAGTCTCTAGTGCTCTTTTTCTTACTGTTTTCTCCTTCTTCTTCTTTACAACTACACCCTGTTGAGAGGATGTAGAGGTTGGTTGGCTAGCATCTATTGGATTCAAAAAAGGGCTAGCAGTTGGGTTAGAGGTCCTTGGATTAGGTGCATTTGGTTCTTCTGCAACCTTAGGACCCCATACTACATGAAGGTAACCATATTTAGGCTGCACAAGTGGGTACCCCCTAAATACACTCAACATGTGAGGTGTAACTTGAAGGGGCACATTCACTGTGTTTCTCCTATCCAATGTAGCAAAAATAATTTTTGACATGGATTTGGAATAGCCAATTCTTTGTTTGTTCATCCCAGGCAATTCAATTAAACTAACATTTTTGTAATTGAGAATTAATTGAATGAAGCGAGGGAAGAAAATCTCATTACCTTTCTTGGGAATCCTGGTTATGAGTTCCCCAAGAACTAGCTTTCCAACATTGAGCCTTTGGTTGTAGGCCAATGAGTAAGCCAACTTCATGGCAATGAGGCTAACCTGGTCAAATCCTATTTTCCTGCAGGTGAAGACTCTCAAGATAGTGTCGAACATGAATGACCACTCCTTCCTCATAAACTTCTTATTTATCTTCCCAACTTTGAACTTCTCACCTTCTTTGTCCATAGTGTGAGAATACCTAATGATCTCTCCAGGAAGTCTAGAAGGTCATCTTCAGTGGGTTCCTCATTAAAATCTTCAGTTGGAATTTTAAAGCTTTTGTTGACATCTTCTTCATCAAAACTTATATCTACTCTTTGGATTTTACAGGTTACTATCACTTTTGAGCTCCTATCCTCCAGAGCTATGTTTTCCCAGTCTGCAGTTGCCCAAAATTGTTCGAGAATATCCAGATAAAGAGTTGGGTTTGCTAAAAAGGCTTCTTTTAGGTACGAGTCTATGAGAAATTTTGTGAAACATTTGTTCTGTGGTTTATCATCTGCATCTCTGGATATGGCTAAAAAGTTGGTTTCTGGAATGACAAAAACTTCGGTTGAAACTGAACTTGAGGACGTCATTGAGTTAGTGTATAGAAATAGAGAAAAGAAGAAATGGAAGTTTTAGAGAGAGAGAGAGAGAAAATAAGTGTTAAAGACTAACAGTTGGAATGCAAGGGTTTCTTTGAGTTTGTAGTTAAGCGTAGAAATGAAATGTTAGATCTACTTTGCTATTTATATGACATAGACAACTCAACTAGAATAGTAATCAATTTTAGTGGTCGAGAACTCAGAAAAGAGTAAAGCTATTTTAGTAGAGAACTGTCAGACTTTGATCAATAACTAAGAGAATCGAGAACTCAGTCAAGCTATATTCGAGAACTCTGGTGATTCGAGAACTCTGGTGATTCGAGAACTCTCAATAGTACTTGATCGAGAACTCTAGAATTGACTGATTCGAGAACTCAAGACATTCGAGAACTCTTAGAATTGAATGATTCGAGAACTCAAGATATTCGAGAACTCTTAAATTTAATGATTTGAGAACTCAAGAATTTATACTTAGTCGAGAAGTCAGACAGAATTGCAACTTAACTACAAACTCCAGTTTTTAAAGAATTATTATATCTTCACTTGGAAAATAAAATAATAATTTGCAACCATCATTCCTTAGATAAATAAAATTTATTTATTCACCCTAATATGAGAAATGTGACTGATTAATGTTCCTGAAGTTTGAATTATCATACTTGTTATTTAATGATGCACAAGTATGATAGTTCTTTTCAGGTTTACTTAGAACTAGGAAATAGTTCCAAGTTGGTTTCAATTAAAAAAAATGTACAACAATATAACTGACATATTTAGAAACATACATCAATTTTGTTTCACTTAGATAAATTATTTATGTTCATGTCTGTGAAACAATTGTTGTAAAAGTTGGAGAGATATATTTATTGAGCCATTTATCATGAAAAATTTAGCATTCCAATCTCACTAACCAGCCTGTTGAAGGTGGCTTCATCAAGTGTCTTAGTAAATATATCAGCCAACTGTTTTTGTGTAGGAACATAGAACAATTTAATCACTCCATTTTCAGCATGTTCCCTTATGAAATGGTACCTTACATCAATGTGCTTTGTCTTGGAATGGTTGACTGGATTGGCAACAATTGATATGGCACTGGTATTGTCACACATGATAGGAATTCCTTCCAACACAAGTCCATAGTCTCTTAATTGATTCCTGATCCAAAGCACTTGAGCACAACACCTTCCAATAACAATATATTCAGCCTCAGCTGTGGAAGTAGACACTGATTGTTGCTTTTTGCTGAACCAAGACACCAATCTCTGTCCAAGAAATTGACAGCTTCCTAAAGTGCTTTTCCTATCTACTCTGCAACCAGTAAAATCAGTATATGAATATCCAACTAGGTTGAATCCTGTTTCTTTAGGGTACCATAATCCCATAAAGGATGTTCCTTTGAGATATCTCAGAATTCTCTTAGAGCAATGAAATGGGATTCTTTGGGATTTGCCTGAAACCTTGCATAGAGGCACGTAGAGAACATTATGTCAGGTCCACTAGCTGTGAGATAGAGAAGAGATCCAATCATTCCTCTGTAGGTCTTAATATCTACACATTTTCCTTTCTTATCTTCATCCAGTTTTATAACTATAGACATTGGAGTTTTGGCAGTTGAGCAATCTTGCATGTCAAACCTTTTGAGTAAGTCATTGGCGTATTTTGTTTGACTTATAAAGATTGTAATAACCCGTATTTCTGACGCTTGGGATTATTAAGATTTTTGGATAAAATTTTTCATTTTTGAATAAATGATTTTATGGATTTATTTTCCATAAGGTATTTGAGATGTGAGGCCGTATTATTAATATACGGGGTATTCGAAAATATGCGTATCGGTGTTGCGATAGCATACGTAATAAAAAAAATAGGACTAATAATTATTTTTAGTCCAACGAAATAAATTTGAAGTCCGGACGAAAGTCGTAACAGAGTTTGAGAGACGGTGTAAGTGAATAACATTTATTCGGAGAATTGTTTCGTAAATTCTCGAAACAATTAAAGAGTATTAATTTAATGATTCTAAAATATATTAGAATCATAATATGAGATTTTAAGTTTTAAAACTTAGGTGGGACGAAAGAAAAGAGAACGAGAACGAGAGATTAAAACGTTGTCGGAGAATTACGCGATTACCGCACAAAACTAAAACTGATTTTTATGACATGAGGTGGTAGTATGTGGATTGTTGATGTTGATTGAGGAGTTTGTGATTGTTTGTTGGTTGATTTGGAGTAGAATAAAAATGGAAAACGATGAGTTTACAAACGTAACCATGCCAATTTTTTCGTGACCTAACTTCTGCAACTGTCCAGAAAAATCTGGGAACATTCGGCCACTGTTCCTGGCTTATGGCTGATATGGTTAGATAGTAGATTGTCTCTAGATCGTTTGAGCGCTAATTTTGCGTCATTCGGAGTTACGAGTCAAAAGTTATGAACGTTTTAGTAACGGTAGCGCAGGAAATGGAAATCCTGTTTTTGTCCAACTTTGAGGCTATGATTGGACTAGCTACGGAGCTTAATAAAATCCGAAACTTTTATGGGATATTCCTTGACAGTCATAGAAGACCCCAGAAAAGAAATCGTGTCAAATGGAGTAATTTCCAATTTATTAAAAATGCTAGAAAACAGGGTGTTAAGTACTTAACATTATTTCTGGGCTGAGTAATTGCCGGTTCTATGTTCTAATCTGAGTCTAATTGTGTAGCCTCAAACGGTGAGTCAATTGGAGTGGACGAGCCTTTGATTTCAATGAAATCGCTCGAACTCCCCACCACCAACAATGAGTTTATATGAGNTGTGAGTTTTCCAAAGGGGGATTTGTTCGTTTGGTTTGATTGTGGGGTTTAATAACTAAATGTGTAGTTGAGTTGTGTTTGGTTGGGAAATGAGACCAAGCTGATATATATATCTTGTTATGTTAGAAGGATATCAAGATGGAGCATTATGGAATCTAGTAACGAGAGAAGATATATCTATACTGTGAGAAAAGGAGACTTAATTGGAATGTCTGCTCGTTGCTAAGGACCAAAGGCAAGTTTTCCTAACCTTATACTTTTATTTTCAAAAGATTATATTCTTGAGTTGCATAGGAAATTAAATTACGCTTATGCAAGTTTTCGAAACATGTACATAATGTACTTTTATATACTGCTGTTGTGGTTGTGATATGAACTGTTTTTGAAATTACGTATTGATTTAATAATTGTTCGAATCTTTCGTAATTGTTTGGCTATATGCTATAAGGTATTATAGATATAAGCCGGTGTTTAAAAAGGCTCTAGGAGTAGAGCAGATATTGGTATTTTCAAAACGTAGACCGGGAGTCGGATAAAGTATTTTAAATACTGTTATAATCCGGGAAGAGCCGGAGACAGGGTAATTTAAAATAAGGGATTGTAAATATTCCTAGTATATAAATATTGAAATATTTTGTGACAAGGGTATGAAAAGGGATTAATAAATATCATTTGGATATTTATCTAATAAATGAATATTATTCTTGAATATTCATTTAAATATCAGTTATTAATTGTTCATCAACTAATAAATATCATTTGGATATTTATTTAATAAATGAATATTATTCTTGAATATTCATTTAAAAATAAGTTATTAATTGTTCATCATCTAATAAATATCATTTGGGTATTTATCTAATAAATGAATATTATTCTTAAATATTCATTTAAATATAAGGTATTAATTGGTTATCAATTAATAAATATCATTTTGATATTTATTTATTAAAAGAATATTATTCTTGAATATTCATTTAAAAAGGGGGTTATTAATTGTTTAATTATTTAATAAATATTATTCGAATATTTATTAAATATTCTATATTGATTTAAAAATTAGTGGAGGTCTTTAATAATTATTTAAAAATATTTTGACCTTCGGAAAAATTATTTAAAAATAGTGAGGGTTCCCTAATATTTATTTATATAATATTTTATTCTTTTAATAAGAATAAAATATTCTCGAACTTATCAAAAATAGGGAACGAGGTCTAGGAAGTAAAAGATGATTTACTTTCTCAAAAACTGTTATGTTTTGACATCGCTGGCCTACTATAGTAGGGTGTTCAACTTATCAAAACATGTGAGGTTTTTCGACTAACTCCCGGGTCGTGAATTTAAAATGATTTTATTTCCTCAATAAAAGACATCAGTTGACGGAGGTCAACATACATTTGTGGGAAGGGGGCTGCCTCAATTATTCTAGCAGTACCCATTCAGAGTTTGGTGAATCTATTAACAAGTATGATATACTTGGGGAACTAAGAGTAAATTCTGGTTCCAGGTTAGATAGATGAATCTATGAACAAGTATGATATACTTGGGGAACTAAGAGTAAATTCTGGTTCCAGGTTTAGGTAGATGAATCTATTAACAAGTATACACTTGGGGAATTTGGATTAAGTTCCAGTTCCAGGTTTATAGATTGTTCCATTCCGAGTTGTGAATCTATTAACAAGTATCATATACTTGGGAAATTTGGATTAAGTTCCAGTTCCAGGTTATAGATTATTCCTCAAGGACTAGAGTAAAAGTTGCGTAAGAGGTCGGTGACGCACGACCCAGCCGCAGTTAAAGGCCCATGAGTTGCTTAGGGTGACGTCCCGATAAGGGGTTGTCCTTCTACTAGTAGAGAAAGTGACTGGTTTTCTATTGTACAAGGCGACTGATCATCGCATACAATAGGGCGTTGAAAAATCTCCATATAGTCCTACTTCTTCCAATTGGAATTGTGCTGCAACATCGTAATGAAAGCCTATGAGCTGATTTACCGAGGGTGTTGTCAGTGGTTGATATATTGAAATCTTCGTACTCATTTAAACTACTTTG
>QRFB01001308.1:39472-64893 GCA_008931105.1 Oenanthe javanica
TATGCAAGTTTTCCTAACCTTATACTTTTATTTTCAAAAGATTATATTCTTGAGTTGCATAGGAAATTAAATTATGCTTATGCAAGTTTTCGAAACATGTACATAATGTACTTTTTATATACTGCTGTTGTGGTTGTGATATGAACTGTTTTTGAAATTACGTATTGATTTAATAATTGTTCGAATCTTTCGTAATTGTTTGGCTATATGCTATAAGGTATTATAGATATAAGCTGGTGTTTAAAAAGGCTCTAGGAGTAGAGCAGATATTCGTATTTTCAAAACATAGACCGGGAGTCGGATAAAGTATTTTAAATACTGTTATAATCCGGGAGGAGCCGGAGACGGGGTAATTTAAAATAAGGGATTGTAAATATTCCTAGTATATAAATATTGGAATATTTTGTGACAAGGGTATGAAAGGGGACTAATAAATATCATTTGGATATTTATCTAATCAATGAATATTATTCTTGAATATTCATTTAAATATCAGTTTTTAATTGTTCATCAACTAATAAATATCATTTGGATATTTATTTAATAAATGAATATTATTCTTGAATATTCATTTAAAAGTAGTTATTCATTGGTTATCAATTAATAAATATCATTTGGATATTTATTTATTAAATGAATATTATTCTTGAATATTCATTTAAAAAGGGGTTATTAATTGTTTAATTATTTAATAAATATTATTCGAATATTTATTAAATATTCTATATTGATTTAAAAATTAGTGGAGGTCTTTAATAATTATTTAAAAATATTTTGACCTTCGGAAAAATTATTTAAAAATAGTGAGGGTTCCCTAATATTTATTTATATAATATTTTATTTTTTTAATAAGATTAAAATATTTTTGGACTTATCAAAAATAGGGAACGAGGTCTAGGAAGTAAAAGATGATTTACTTTCTCAAGAACAGTTATATTTTGACATCGCTGGCCTACTATAGTAGGGTGTTCAACTTATCAAAACATGTGAGGTTTTCGACTAACTCCCGGGTCGTGAAATTAAAATGATTTTATTTCCTCAATAAAGGACATCAGTTGACGGAGGTCAACATACATTTGTGGGAAGNTTATTTCCTCAATAAAGGACATCAATCAGTTGACAGAGGTCAACATACGTTTGTGGAAAGAGGGTCGCCTCAATTATTCTGGCAGTACTCATTCAGAGTTTGGTGAATCTATTAACAAGTATGATATACGTGGGGAACTAAGAGTAAATTCTGGTTCCAGGTTAGATAGATGAATCTATGAACAAGTATGATATACTTGGGGAACTAAGAGTAAATTCTGGTTCCAGGTTTAGGTAGATGAATCTATTAACAAGTATACACTTGGGGAATTTGGATTAAGTTCCAGTTCCAGGTTTATAGATTGTTCCATTCCGAGTTGTGAATCTATTAACAAGTATCATATACTTGGGAAATTTGGATTAAGTTCCAGTTCCAGGTTATAGATTATTCCTCAAGGACTGGAGTAAAAGTTGCGTAAGAGGTCGGTGACGCACGACCCAGCCGAAATTAAAGGCCCATGAGTTGCCTAGGGTGACGTCCCGATAAGGGGTTGTCCTTCTACTAGTAGAGAAAGTGACTGGTTTTCTATTGTACAAGGCGACTGATCATCGCGTACAATAGGGCGTTGAAAAATCTCCATATAGTCCTACTTCTTCCAATTGGAATTGTGCTGCAACATCGTAATGAAAGCCTATGAGCTGATTTACCGAGGGTGTTGTCAGTGGTTGATATATTGAAATCTTCGTACTCATTTAAACTACTTTGGCAAAGATATTTTACAAAATGCGTAGAGTACGTGAAGTGTGCATATAATATTGCAGTTTTAAATGATGACTAAACGAGTTTATCTACAACTATAAATATTCTGGCTGGGCTATATTGCTCACTCTTATTTTGTTTATATATCACAACACAACAGGTCAGTCGAGATGTTTTGATGAAAAATTATTTTGAAAACTTAAGCGGGTACATGATGTATACCGAACAGCCATAGTATGCTGGAATTGCCTAATAGGTTTCGGCAAAAGGCTTATTTTAAAGATTTAAGTGGATATATGATATATATCAATCGAATTATAAATCTTTAAAATGTTTTACTCGATTTTGAACCTTACAAGGGGTATGGTTTCAAAAGGTTTGATTTGCTTATGATAAGAAGCAACTATTATTGCGGTATCTTGAAATGGGTACTTATTATATTTATGGGAATCTAGCAAAGCTATAGTTGATACTATTTTGCTAAGTTATTGATAAGATTATCTCAAAACGGTGAACATAATAAGTTCATTGGGTTTTATCTCAAAAGCTTCAGAGGAAATATGAAAGAGTGGTGACACTATATTTGATAGTGTCTTATTTTATATAATGAACTAAATTGTTCGGATTATATTCCTCTAAACTCTAAGTTGAGTATAAATGATTTTAACAGAAAACTCTGACTATATGTATCGTCGAGAGATACTTTGCTATGCTTACCTTATACTGGTAACCTTATGATATACTATTGAGATAGTAGTGATTATCATGTTCTTGGATGAGAATCACGTAGATAATTGGGTGGATAATTTGCTGAGCATTCTTTCGCTCACCCTTGCTTTATAATAAATTTTTCTGAGAAAGCGAGCACATCTTGGATTGGCTCCATACTTCGAGGAAGGAAAGTAGGAGATTCACCCTTGGAGATGGTTCGGTTCAGAACTATTCTGCCAAAGTAAGTGGATAGGTTTCAGTATTGATCTAGTTATTAATGTCACTTCATGTAGAGGTTATCATTGATAGCGTGAGATCCTGGTTAAGTACATTTGGTTTGTAATAACTAATGGTACTTGTTGTATATCGTTTCTAAGGCTATAACTTGTATGTGTGAGAGAGAGGGGTCTACGATGTGATTTTGTTGGATTGTTGAGTATTGCAGGTTCTAAATGATTGGATGATGACGTGACGACTCAAATCCCTGACCCCGGATTTGGGGGCGTTGCAAAGATGTTATTAGCCCTTTGGCTTATTTGAAGACCTAGAAAGTAATTGAGTTCTCCCATCATGCTCATCTCATATTCACTTTGCATAAGCTTTGAAAACCTTTGACATAGTTTTTCATTTATTGATCCAAAAATGATATCATCCACATAAATTTGAACTAGTATAACATCTTCATGGTGCTTCTTGTAGAAGAGAGTTTTGTCAATAGTTCCTTTAGTGAATTGATTTTTCAGAAGAAATTTTGACAGAGTTTCATGCCATGCTCTAGGGGCTTGTTTGAGTCCATACAATGCTTTGATGATTCTGTAAACAAAGTCTGGAAAGTTTGAATCTTCAAAGCCAGGTGGCTGTTGCACATATACTTCCTCTTCTAGTTCACCATTGAGAAAGGCACTTTTAACATCCATCTGATAGACCTTGAAGTTTGAGTGTGCTGCAAATGCTAGAAAAATTCTGATTGCCTCCAATCTTGCAACATGAGCAAAAGTCTCATCATAATCAATGTCTTCTTCTTGTGAATACCTTTTTGCAACCATCCTTACTTTATTTTTTATTACTGTTCCATGTTCATCCATTTTGTTCCTGTAGGCCCATTTAGTGCCAATTACTGATCTATCCTTTGGAGGTGGCACTAATTCCCAAACATTGTTTCTCACAAACTAATTCAATTCCTATTGCATGGCAATTATCCAGTCTGGATCTAGCAAGGCTTCTTCAATCCTTTTTGGATCATTTTGAGACAGAAAGCAAGTAAATAGACATTCATTCATAGTTGTTCTTCTTGTTCTCACACCTTCATCAGGATTTTCAATGACTTGATCAGCTGTGTGAGCTCTATTCCATTTAGTTTGATGAGCTCCATCTCAATCATTTGAACATGTTTCTTCCTGATTGAAGTTGTTTCCAATAATTGCAGATCCTTGAGAATCTCCCCCTGAGTTGATACTAGGGTTATGTGGAGAGTTCTCAAGTTGAATGTGACTGTAATCTTCATTACCTCTTTCCTTAGTTGATCCATGTGAGATGTCTACATGTGATTCTTTATGAGTGTTGACACCATTTTCAGTTGCAACTATTTCAGACTCCATTTCATTTTCAAATCTCAAGGTGTCATAATTTTCACCTTCCAAATTCATACCAGGAAATTTGAAATCATCAAATGTCACATTTGTACTTTCCATAATCTTTTGTTGATCAATCACATGCACTTTATAAACAGTTTTGTCCAATGAGTATCTCACAAAAATTCCTTCATATGCCTTGGCTTCAAATTTGCCAAGATTGTTGACATCATCTTTGAGAACAAAGATCTTTGTTCCAAATACATGCATGTATTTTATAGATGGCCTTCTATTTGTCATGATGTGATAAGCAGTCTTTCCAACTGGCCTTGTGATGAGTGTTCTATTTTGAGTGTAACAGGCAGTTCTAACAGCCTCAACCCAAAAACTAGTTGGTAGATTTGCTTCTGCTAACATGGTTCTTGCATCTTCAATGAGAGTCATATTCTTTCTTTCAACTACTCCATTTTGTTGTGGAGTCCTTTGGGCTGAGAATTGGTGAGTGATACCTTTCTCTTTGAAGAATTCATTAAGTATAGCATTTTTGAATTCTGTACCATTGTCACTCCTTATGGCAACTACTGGTGTAGGACCTTTATCCAATCTTCTCATATTTTCAATGATAACCTCAGGAGCTTCATCTTTTGAATGCAAGAATTCTACCCAAGTGTACTTTGAAAAATCATCAACCATGACTAGAGCAAATCTTTTCTTTGACATGGACATAACATTTACTGGTCCAAACATGTCCATATGAATTAATTGCAGTAGTTTGATGATTGAAGTGAATTCCTTACTTTTGTGACTTGATCTCTTCATTTTCCCTTTCTGACGTGCCTCACACAATCCTTCTATGCAGAATTCAAGTGAAGGCAAATCTTTCACTAATTCTCTTTTGACTAAAGAATTAATATTTTTGAGATTTAAGTGGGACAATCTCTTGTGCCAAAGCAACCTTTCATTTTCTAAGGCTTTGGTGTAGAAACAACAAATTTTCTCCTTGTTTGCAGAGTCCAAATCTGCTACAAACAGGCTTCCCTTTCTCACTCCTTGCAGAGCAATCTCCTTGGTCTTTCTGTGTGATATGAGTCACAATTCCTTTTCAAACTCCACCTTCAGATCTTTGTTGCAGAATTGAGTGATGCTGAGGAGATTATGCTTCAAACCACTGACCATGGCTACATCTTCAATGACAACATTTCCATGAATTAATTTGCCATATCCCATGGTGAAACCATTATTGTTGTCTCCAAAAGTTACCATTGGGCCAACCTCCTCTTTGAATTATGACAGCAGGGATTTGTCACCAGTCATATACCTTGAACATCCACTATCCAAAATCCACATGACCTTCTTCTTACCTATGCCCTGCAAACAAACACAAATCAAGTTTTCTTTGGTACCCAAACAAGGTTGGGTCATTTATGCTTAGTTACATGAGTGTCATTCCTGTTTTTAGCATTTTTAGTTGCCTGCACATGCATGTTCTCATTTTTCCTATTCTGATCTTTAGCTTGATTAGTACTTTCAGAACTAGATGCATGCTTAGGTGACATGTAATGTTTTCTATGCTTTACAGGACTGACAGATTTAGGCTTAGGATTAATGTTTAGATTTTGACTTATGCATCCATTAACAAACTATTTTCTGAGCCTAAAACAGGTATTCATGATATTCATGTGCATGGCATACAATCAAATTTATCACAAAATTTATGATCATCATGCATTAAAGGTTTAACATAACCACATGCAAACTAATTATTTTCAACAACAGGCTTCTTGCACATATGTGTAAGATGATTTGTTGAACCACAGTTTTTACAAATCTTTCTAGGTGCATTATGAGCAGGTGCATAGTTGTTGTATTTGTTGATGCCTATCTTTCCATTTCTATTTGCCTTTTTCTTCTTAGCATGCATGGTATCATTTTTCTGAGCATTCTGTTTTATTTCAGTTTGAACAGGAATGGACTTGGTTTTTATTGTGGGTTCTTCTTTTTCAATAGAGGGCACATTTCTTTTAGTTGCTTCCTTATCCTCATCATCCAACTGTTGTTTGATGACCATACTGACCTCATCAAATTCAACAGTTTTTTATTGAAAATTAGTTCCTTGACATTTTTTAAAATATGAGGATTTCCATGAATTTTAACTTTCTTGCCTTTTGTGGAAGCAAATTTCTTCTTTATGACATTCTCATAATCAAAACCAACTCCAATCCTAGAGTTTTCCTTGGTTTTCTCATGGAACTCTTGCTCAACAGTGACTGAATTTTGATAAGATCTGATTTTTAACTCATTTTCAGAAATTTTTCAATTTGTTCAGAACAAACAACTTTGTTTTTGAGATACTCATTCTCTTGTTTCAAGTTTTCCACAGTTATCACAAATAATTCTAGAATCACATTCCCAACAGTCAGTTCATCATTAGCTTTCACTAACCTAGCAATTTCCTTATATGCAGCAGTCATACTGGTATGAATGTTAAACATTTCAATGCTCAATTCTTCCACAGTTTTCTTATATTGAGAATTTGACATATCACGAGAAATTAATGAAGGTACCTGAGAACTTGAGGATGAAGTTCTATCAAGTGAGTTGGCTATGACTACCAGATTTCCATATTCTTCCTCCTCATCTTCATCTGTATCATCCCAGCATTTTCCTTCAACAATATAAGCCTTTCCTATCTACTTTTTGAGGAGAGCTTCATGCTTGGCTTCCAACTCCAAGTAATCTTTATCCTTCTTAATTGCTTTAGTTTTTCTACACTTTGTTGCAAAGTATCCAAGCTCATTACCGTTATAGCATCTTATCTTAGACCTATCAACTGTTCCAGTTTTGTATCCTCCATTGTTGGTTCTTCTTGTTAGATTCTTTCCTTTGCTTGAAGACTTGGAGGTTGGTCTTGGTTTAAAACTTTTGTTTTTTTAAACCTCAAATTTCCAAACTTCTTTGCCATGAAGGCCATGGTTTTGTTGTCCATGCCTTCAAGTTCTTCAATGGTGTAGAAGTATTCTTCTCTTGATTCACTCTTGACAGAGTCCTTCTCTTCCTGTTCCTGTTCTTCAAACTCTTCAGATTTCAAATTCTTGCTTGTACCAGTCTTTTCAGTTGTTGATGGTTCCTTAGCAACCAGGGCATTTGAGACATTTGCCATTTTTCCTTGCCTTCTTTTGGTAAAATTCCAGCTTATATGTCTTTAGTATTCCATAGAGTGTCTCAAGTGGAAGCTTTGTTAAATCTATTCCATCTCTTATTGCAGAAATTTTATGCTCCAGGTGCTCTAGGAGAGTTAACAAAAACTTCATATTTTTCTCATTTGTTTCATAATATTTCCCATGAAGTTGAAGATCATTGATCAGTTAATTGAACCTCTCAAATACTTCAATTATTCCCTCATTTGGTTTTGACATGAATGCTTCATACTGAGAAACAAGGAGCTGCCTTTGATTTTCCCTTACCTCTTCAGTACCTTCACACAAAAATTTTATAGTCTCTCATATGTGTTTGGCAGATTTGCAATTGACAATATTATTGTACATGACAATATCCAGTGACTCAATTAATATAAGCATTAAACTATTGTCAAGAAACACTTTCTCCTTCTATGTATCTATGTACTGAGATGGGTCATTGGGTATCCATGTTGCAGGAATAACTTCAGACCTACTAGTAGTTTCAGGAACTAGAGTTACTAGCATGAAAGGACCATTCTTCAATATTTCTGGATACATGGAGTTTGCAACCTTTATGAACATCAGCATCTTCCTCTTCCATAGGTTGTAATTTTCTCTGTCAAAGGTAGGAATCTTTATGCTGCTTAGCTTCTGAGAACTCATCTTGACCTTTAGTCTGTATGTATGTTTACAGCCTGCTCTAATACCACTTGTTAGGAATTATGAGTCTCAGAAGTTTACAGAAGGAGGGTGAATGTATACTTCAAAACCTTTATCCTCTTTTGATTTAGAAAGCTTTGATAAACTGTTGAATAGATTGAATCTTTGAACTAATGAAACAATTTCAGTGTTTACAAGAGCATATAACAGTGAATATAGTGAACACAAGATATAACTATCAATCTAATTTTATTAGAATGAATTTTTGCTACAATCTGAAATTCAATTTGAATTTCATCTTCTTGTTCTAGGAAGATTACAATGTAAAATCAAAGACACATATCAAATGTGGTTGTGCATAAAATATATAGACAACATGTCCTGTGCACATGATCACATAAGATAGATTTGTTAAAACTAGAAATAGACATACTTTACATTTGACTACTATCTATTTCTAGCTAACACTGTTGTGACAGACTGCTACATCCATCCTTATGCCTTCTGTCATTTGTCTTGACTATCTTCCCAGCTTCATTGTAGACTTGTCTCTATCTTTGCAGGCTTGACTTATCCTAAATATCTGTCTTATTCTACAATTCTCCTAGAAAATAGCAGAGAAAGAAGTGATACGTCATTGTCCAGTGAAGTTTCAACCCTTTGGGTTTCCCGCCTCGCTCTATCAAGGGGTTGCCTCTCCGCTTCACCACTGAGGGTGGAGAGAACTCTTTTTATAGGAACTAGAGGGATGAGATCCAGTAAGGTCATCATAATTGATTCTGTAATGATTGGCAATGGAGAATCAATGGTGCATGTGGAAGATATTGAAGGCATGTCCATAACAGGATCTACCTAAGGTGGATCTACTACTGACGTAGTTACTCTATGAATAGAGTCCTGACTCCCTCTATGGAGTGGTTGCATTTCCTCTACACCCAGATGAAGAAGAAAACTACTCTTTTCAGGACCTGGAGGTGTTAAGTCCAGGGAGGTCACCACCTTAGACATTGTAGTGCATGGCTCATTAGAGTCTGTGGTGCTCCCTAAAGCTTGTGAAGGCATTACTTGCATTGGATCTACCGATGCAAGTGTCACTACTGAAGTAGTCTCAATTTTCGTCAATTTTGCATCACGAAATGCACCTCTTAGAGTTAAATCTATTTGAGCATTCAAAGTGGCCATAGCCTAACCGTCTGAAGGTTTGAAAGAAATTGGTTCAAGGCTAGCAGTTGTCTCGGTTTCAGAAAAAATAAGTCTCCTTTTATGAGAAGGTAGAGCTGCTCGGGGATCAACACTTGTACCACCCTTATTTGGTGCACTAGAGGCACTGATTCCCTCACTCTCTTCAAGTTGTCTTCTTTTAAGTGGTTGAGGAGTAGGGGATAGTGTTTGTTGATCTAGAGCATGGGTTAGAACAAGTTGGTGTCTAGGTTCATTGCTCTGTCCTAATGCCACTAGGGACTGTTGTGTGTGAGATGCCGTTTGAGGCGCATTATCTAGGAATGTAATAAAATCAGGATCAAGAAAAGTGTTTAGATTAAAACCTAGATTTTCATCAAGTGGGTCATCATTTTCTGCATCATTTTCCTATTGAGGTCTAGGGATGTATACTTGATCTACCTCAGCTTGTGGCATCACTTCATCAGCTGGAACTGGATTTGCATTTTAAGAAATGGATTGTTCTTCAGCCTTAGCTTGTTGTTGTTATTTTTCCTCAACAACTTGATTTTCATGTTGCTCAGCCATTTATTCAACCTGTGCACCTGCAACTTCAGCTAGAAGAGTAGCAAAGAAAGCTTGAAGTGCATTAGTTACTGGGGCAAGATTAGTGTTTTTATAAGCAGTGTCATTAACAAGAGTCATGACAGTTCAAAAAATAATAACAGGAGGATCGACAAGCCTGCTATTTTGATACTAATTAAGCTGAACTTCAGTGAGCTTCTGATTAAGGGTTAGCTGAAGGAATCTTGAATAAATGAAAATAATAAATAAAAGTGTTTAAGATGATCAAGGAGAAAATATTTGTCTTTGGGTTTTACCAATTATGTATGGTTGAAGTAACACAAACTATCTCATTCTTCCGTCTCACGTTATCACCATATAATAATTCTTCAATCTGACGTTCTTGCGGTTGTTACGAGTCTGAACTATCAAGATCGAGTCCACGTGTCTACTTCTATAGTCAAACATAATACGGTACTTTAGTCCTTGAGGTACGTCACTATATTCTACGAGTATTTATAACTTAACTATACTTATATAATTATCTCAAACATATACCTATTAACAAGAAAACTCACATCAAACTCGACCAACCAATATCTAAAATATAAACCCAATTATCAACTAATTCTCAAACAACCAATTAACCCTCGAGACTTGATTATAAAACAACAATTAATCCTCGAGGCACGAATATAAATAAACAATTAATCCTTGAGACTCCAATATAATTAAACAATTATTTCTCGAGACTCGAACATAAAATAACAATTAATCCTCCGGAGAAACAATTAATCGTCGAACAAAATGAATAAAAACTAACAATTCTAATTCATACTTTAAAATTTATAACGTCTAAACTCGATGACGTTATCAAATTAAACACTTAAACATAACATTAAATATTTTTAAAATATTTTTAATCAAATAGTACTTGAATTTTGAAATAAATATCCTATTACAAGAATTTTTTTTGAAATAAGGTTTTTGTAAAATGAATTTTTCCCGGGGTTACATCCCCTCAAAATCAGTCCCAAACAATACAATCCAACTATAATAAAATAAAACTAACAAATTTAAAACACAAATACAATTATACCTATACACATAAACTTGCCGGAAAAGAAGAATACAGTTACCTAAACCCAAAAATCTGATCAACGGGGAACTTTTCGGGGTATAAAAATAATCTCTAAAAATTATGAAATGAATATATATAAACTAACATGCCCGAATATTTACAAGTGTGAAGTTAGGATCTTAAAAACCTTACCATAGGATCAACTACGGACACCCCACGAGTCTTTTCTGTTGACCAGAAAATATTCTCAGAAAAATCCGCGATTAATACTCATGCAAAAACACGTATTGTACTGCCTCCTAGCTTGAACACCATCATCAAAATCACTTTCTATACTCCTAAATAAATTAAAAAGGAAAAGCTACCCAGAAAATAATTTTTTCAAAACTCATCCAAAATTATACCAATACATAGGCCTTAAAGCATTTTTCATTTATATATATAGATATCGGATATTAGATGCATGGTTTATAAGATATACATTTTAAAAGCTTTTAAATATAAGAGCGACAAACAGTAAAACAGATAGAGGGGTGAGAGTCATACACGTTTAATCAATCGGGGGCAATATAGGCAGACAAGGAGAGAGGTTAGGAGGGGGTTGGGGGAATTGGGTTTTAGGGAAAGAGGGGGTGGGGATGTCAGGTTAGATCTGGATATATATATATATATATATATANATATATATATATATACATACATACATACATACATACATACATACATACATACATACATACATATATATTGTTTTTTTAAAACATTTAAAAACTTTATTAAAATCTAAAATATATTTTTTTAAATCATTTTAATACCACATAAATCATTAAATAATTTTAAATAATCCCAAAAATTCTATATAATATTTTTGGGTAAAAATATAAATGTTTTATTTTTTAAAACGACTTAAAAATAATAACTTTTCAAAATATTTAAATATTTTGAATATTCAAAATATAAAAAATATTAAATTTTGAATATTCAAATAATTTACTGAAATAAAATTTTCACCCAAAGAAAAATATCGACTCGAGGTACTAACCCGACCAGTAAAATAACATAAAAATCATAAACTGAACTCAGCCCTACTGAACCGAAAATAATTTCTAAAATAATAATAAAAATATTCCTCCTCTTTTCAGAAAAATTAATAAAATATTTAAATAATAATAACAAATTTTAGAAAATATTTGGTTGTCACAACCTGCTTGAGCCATTTAAGTAAATTCAGCTTCCAAGAGCTCTTCTTTCTCAACTACAGACTTTTTTGTCTTGTTCTCTGTATCAACAAAGCTTTTGGCCATAAGTGTTGTTGTCTTCAACAAGGCTTTATTCTTACTGTCCAATGTCCATGTTCCACAAATGATTTGTCTTGAGCTTTCCATAAAGAATTTCAATTGACATATCATTTATATCACTTCTTTATCTGATAGAAGAGATTTTGTGTTCCAGGTGCGCGGGCAATGTCAATATAAATTTTCTGTTCATTTCCCTACGTGAATAGACCTTTCCATGAAGTCTCAAGTCATTCAACAATTTATTGTATATCTCAAAGGCTTGAGTGATAATCTCTCCAGGTAGTGACTTGAAGGCCTCATATTGGGAGGTAAGAATATCCAGTCTTTTTCCCTTCACTTCTTCAGTTCCTTCCATTAGCAGTTCAATCGTATCACAGATATGCTTGGCACTGTTGTAGTTAATAACCTGATTGAGCATTGGAGTGTCCAGTGAATCCTTTAGGATGAGTTGAAGATTGTTGTCCCAAGCCACTTTATCATTTTCAATGTCAGTATACTTTGAAGGTTCCTTTGGAGTAAACCTTTGAGGAATTCGTTCGACGTCTTCTGAAACTGTTTCTGGAATCAGCTTCTGAGGTACAAATGGTCCATTTTCTAAAATACCCATGTATAGTGGGTTGATAGTTTTTATGAACATGGACATCTTCTACTTCCATAGGATGTAGTTTTCCATGTCAAAGAGTGGGATTTTGATGCTACTAATTTTTTGATAACTCATTGTATATACGAAGAATTTTAAATCTCAAGAAAATTAATTTCTTAAAAATTAAAATTAATTCGAATAAAAAATTAATTTTCAAGAAATAAATTTTTTAATTCGAATTCTTGAAGATTGATAGTGTTAGCTAGAAATAGATATGAGTCAAATGTAAAGCAGTTTCTGTCTATTTCTAGTTTTAGCTAAACTGTCTCATGTGAGCATGTGCACAGGACATGTTGTCTATATATTTTATGCACAGCCACATTTGATAGTGTCTTGAGTAATTTTACAATTGTAATCTTCCTAGAACAAGAAGCTGAAATTCAATTTGAATTTCAGATTGTAGCAAAGATTTTTTCTAATACAAATTAGATTGAAAGTTACATCATGTGTTTATTTTCATGTTCTATGTTTTGATAAACACTTAACTTGTTTAAAATTCATTCATAGAATCACAGTTCATCTACATTCCTTAAGTTCATCAAAGAGAAGAAGAAGAAAAGAAAAGGTTGAAGTATACATTCACCCCCCCCCCCTCTGTAAACTTCTGAACTCATAATTCCTAACAATCCTTGGATGTGATTTCAGCTATATATCCTCGGATGCTATTTCAGCTATAGATCCTCGGATGCTATTTCAGCTATAGATCCTTGGATGTTATTTCTCTCATAAGCTTGGATGTGATTTCTTCACACTTAGGATGCAATTTATCACTTTGTCAAAAGTCAATACTTGATTTAGCCTTTGACTTTGACTTTGACTTATCTTGACTTTGGAAATATCTTCTGATTTGATTCATGTTATTATTTATTTATCAATCATTGATTCCACTTGTATCAATTAGTCAAAATTCAATACTTGATTTAGTCTTTGACATTGACTTTGACTTAGCTTGACTTTAGAAATGTCTTCTGATTTGATTCCTGTTATTATTTATTTATGAGTCATTGATTCCACTTGCAGCTAACTGATTCCTTGATACTGTAAAGATAATTCTTTTCTCGTTGTGCTGACGCCTAGTGCACTGGTCTGGTTCACAGACGACTAACAATGAATAGATTATTCTTCACTTGCAATTAATATCAGTTAACATATCCACAGCTGTTCCTTTGTTTCTTTCACTGAAATCCTAATTCTCATACTTGTATTACTTCACTGTCTTGATTCTGAATGATTTATGTTCTTTTATTCGTCACTGAGGCTTGAACATATTAATGAATTTCTTTCCTTGATGCTTTAGATGCTTGTTTCTTAGTATGAAGCGTTCATGTCAAAACCTAATGAGGGCATAACTGAAGTATTTGAGAGGTTCAATAAACTGATCAATGATCTTCAACTTCATGGGAAACATTATGAAACAAAGGAGAAGAACATGAAGTTCTTGTTAACTCTCCCAGAACACCTGGAGCATAAAATTTCTGCAATAAGAGAAGGAAGAGATTTAACAAGGCTTCCACTTGAGACACTGTATAGAATCCTAAAGACATATGAACTTGAGTTCTCTCAGAAGAAAGCCATACTAGCAAATAGAGGAAAAATGGCAAATATCTCAAATGCCCTGGTTGCTAAGGAACCATCAACAATTGAAAAGACTAGTACAAGCAGGAAGTTGAAACTGAGGTGTTTGAAGATCAAGAACAGGAAGGAAAAGACTCTGTCAAGAGTGAGTCAGAAGTAGATGACTTCTACACCATTGAAGAACTTGAAGGCATGGATAACAAAGCAATGGCCTTCATGGCAAAGAAGTTTGGAAATTTGAGATTCAAAAGAAACAAAAGTTTCAAACCAAAACCAACCTTCAAGTCTTCAAGCAAAGGAANGTTTCAAACCAAGACCAACCTTCAAGTCTTCAAGCAAGGGAGAGAATATAGCAAGAAGCTCCAACAATGGAGGATACAAAACTGGAACAATTGATAGATCTAAGATAAGATGCTATAACTGTAATGATCTTGGACACTTTGCAACAGAATGNATTTTGATGAAGCTAGTATGGTCATCAAACAACAGTTGGATGATGAGGATAAGGAAGCAACTGAAAGAAGTGTGCCTTCTGTTGAAAAAGAAGAACCCACAATCAAAACCAAGTCCATTCCTGTTCAAACTGAAACAAAACAGAATTCATAGAAAAATGACACCATGAATGCTAAAAAGAAAAAGGCAAACAGAAATGGAAAAATAGGCATCAACAAACACAATAATTATGCACCTGTTCATAATGCACCTAGGAAGATTTGTAAGAATTATGGTTCAACAAATCATCTTACTCATATGTGCAAGAAACCTGTTATTAAAAATGGTGAATTTGCCTATGGATATGGAAAATCTTTGATGCATGATGATCATAAATTTTGTGACCAATTTGATTGTATGCCATGTAACATGAATATCATGAATACCTGCTTTAGGCTCAGGAGACAGTTTGTTGATGGATGCATGAGTCAGAATCTGAACACAAACACTAGGCCTAAATCTACAAGTCCTGTAAAGCATAGAAAATATTCCATGTCACCTAAGCATGCTTTTAGTTCTGAGAGTACTAATCAAGCTAAAAATCAAAATAGTAAAGATAAGAACAAGCATGTGCAGGCAACTACAAATGCTAGAATCAGGAATGACATTCATGTAACTAAGCATAAAGGACCCAACCTTGTTTGGGTACCAAAGAAAACTTGATTTGTGTGTATTTGCAGGGCACAGGTAAGAAGAAGGTCATGTGGATTCTGAACAGTATTTGTTCAAGGCATATGACTGGTGACAAAGCCCTGCTGTCACAATTCAAAGAAGAGGTTGGCCCAATGGTAACCTTTGGAGACAACAGCATTGGCTTCACCATGGGATATGGCANTATTCCATGTCACCTAAGCATGCTTTTAGTTCTGAGAGTACTAATCAAGCTAAAAATCAAAATAGTAAAGATAAGAACAAGCATGTGCAGGCAACTACAAATGCTAGAATCAGGAATGACATTCATGTAACTAAGCATAAAGGACCCAACCTTGTTTGGGTACCAAAGAAAACTTGATTTGTGTGTATTTGCAGGGCACAGGTAAGAAGAAGGTCATGTGGATTCTGGACAGTGGTTGTTCAAGGCATATGACTGGTGACAAAGCCCTGCTGTCACAATTCAAAGAAGAGGCTGACCTAATGGTTACCTTTGGAGACAACAACATTGGCTTCACCATGGGATATGGCAATTTGATTAATGGAAATGTTGTCATTGAAGATGTAGCCCTGGTTAGTGGTTTGAAACATAATCTTCTCAGCATCACTCAATTCTGCAACAAAGATTTGAAGGTGGAGTTTGACAAGGANCGTCTCATATCACACAGAATGACCAAGGAAATTGCTCTGCAAGGAGTAAGAAAAGGAAGCCTGTTTGTAGCAGATTTAAATTCTGCAAACAAGGAGAAAATTTGTTGTTTCTACACAAAGGCATCAGAAAATGAAAGTATGCTTTGGCATAAGAGGTTATCTCACTTAAATCTCAAAAACATTAATTCTTTAGTCAAAAGAGAATTAGTGAAGGACCTGCCCACACTTGAATTCTGTATAGAAGGATTGTGTGAGGCATGCCAGAAAGGGAAAATGAAGAGATCAAGTCACAAGAGTAAGGAATTCACTTTAATCCCCAAACCACTACAATTGATTCATATGGATCTGTTTGGACCAGTAAATGTGATGTCCATGTCCAAGAAAAGATTTGCTCTAGTCATGGTTGATGACTTTTCAAAGTACACTTGGGTGGAATTCTTGCACTCAAAAGATGAAGCTCCTGAGGTCATCATTGAAAATTTGAGAAGATTGGATAAAGGCCCTACACCAGTAGTTGCCATAAGGAGTGATAATGGTACAGAATTCAAAAATACTATACTCAATGAATTCTGCAAAGAAAAGTGGATCACTTACCAATTCTCAGCCCCAAGAACTCCACAACAAAATGGAGTAGTTGAGAGAAAGAACAGGACTCTCATTGAAGCTGCAAGAACCATGTTAGCAGAAGCAAATCTACCAACTAGTTTTTGGGCTGAAGCTGTTAGAACTGCATGCTATACTCAAAACAGAACACTCATCACAAAACCAGTTGGAAAGACTCCTTATCACATCATGACAAACAGAAGACCTTCTATAAAGTACCTGCATGTGTTTGGAACCAAGTGCTTTGTTCTCAAAGATGATGTCAACAACCTTGGGAAGTTTGAGGCCAAGGCATATGAAGGAATTTTTGTGGGATACTCTTTGGACAAAACTGTCTATAGAGTATATGTGATTTATCAACAAAAGATTATGGAAAGCACAAATGTGACATTTGATGATTTCAAATTCCCTGCTATGAATTTGGAAGGTGATAACTGTGACACACTGAGATTTAAAAATGAAATGGAGCCTGAAACTTTTGCAACTGAAAATGTTGTCAATACTCATGAAGAGTCACATGTAGACATCTCACATGGAACNTCCTTAGCCAAAATTTCAAACCTATTCCCTAAACTATCAGTAGATAATTGTTCAACACTTGGAGCAGAAGGTGTAGAAAATTCAACTTGAACCAATTTTCCATCATTCTCAACCTTAAATGTGACTGTGCTAAACTCTTAGCATCAAGAAACTCTTTAACTGTCACTTTCTCAGAATCAGTAAAAACAACTCCATACTAGTCAAAAATTCTGGTTAACAACAGACCATAAGGCAATTCAGTTGATTGATTACCTTCAAAAACCTCCATCATATTCTTCAAAATTAAGTCTGATAAATTAAANGCAAACTAAATGGAATAGAGCTCACACAACTGATCAAATCATTGGAAATCCTGATGAGGGTATGAGGACAAGAGGAGTAACTATGAATGAATGCCTATTTGCTTATTTTCTGTCTCAGAATGAGCCAAAAAGGATTGAAGAAGCCATGTTGGATCCAGACTGGATAATTGCCATGCAAGANAAGGCAATTCAGTTGATTGATTACCTTCAAAAACCTCCATCATATTCTTCAAAATTAAGTCTGATAAATTAAATCTTTTCCCAGCTAAGATCATGGCAACCACACACACATCCTGACAATTAAAGTGTTGGTCCCTGATATTGTAGAATGGGGGTTGAATACAATATTTGAAATTTATCGTGGAATATTAGATTTAAAATTATTATTTTAAATTTACACGAAATATTAATTAAGATGAAATATAGTTCAAGTATAAGATATAAATTTTAACTTGAAAAANTAGGAACAAAATGGATGAACATAGAATAGTAATAAGAAACAAAGCAAGGTTGGTTGCAAAAGGCTATTCACAGGAAGAAGGCATTAACTATGATGAGACTTTTGCTCCTATTGCAAGATTGGAAGCAATTAGAATTTTCCTAGCTTTTGCAGCACACTCAAATTTTAAGGTATATCAAATGGATGTGAAAAGTGCATTCCTCANGGTTTAACAATTATATTCCAAACTAAGTACAGAAATCTGTTAGTATTACAATGCATACAAATTTCTGAATTTGAATGTTTGAACGTCTTTCAAATGAGAAGTGATCTCCTCATATTTATAGAGATTAGAAAAGCTTGGCATTACTTTTCAGCATTACTATTTTTTCTTGAAAAATAAGCCTAGTATTACCTTTAAAAAGACTGGACATTACCTTTAAAAGTTCGGTATTACCTTTCATTTTGGTCGGTATTACCTTTTGATTAAGCTCGGTATTACCTTTTAAAATAGCACATAATTACATTTTAAAAAGTAATTTCAGAATTACCTTTTAAATTGTAATTTGGTATTACCTTTTTAAAGGTAATTTCGGTATTACCTTTTAATAGAATTCGGTATTACCTTTTTAAAGGTGATTTGAATTATATTTAAAGTAATATTAACTTAATCTTTTTATAGTAAATTAATTCTACTTTATTTAATTAAATAATTTATAAATTAAATTAAATTCAACTTGAATTAATTTAGTTAAATAAATTAAATGATTAAATTCTTTTTTATAGTAGAATTAAAATATTATCTGACTTATGTAACTCTGGAGTCAGCTTCACAGTCTTTTCGTCTCTTCTTTGACTTCTATCTTGAAGCCATTTGAGCTAAAAATGAAGAATAAATATTTTATTGTTGACACACAAATGTACTGTCTAGTTCATTTGTGTCATNCACAAATTTCTAGAGGATAACTCAACTAACAACTAAGAAAGTAAATACGACATGTAAGTACTGTAAATAATAAACAAAAGTTCTGGTTTTATATTTAACAATTTTCCAGATTCATACATAAAAGATAAGTACAAGATAGTTGTTCCTTTAGCACTGAACAAATATAACATTGTTTCTATCTTGACCTATCTAGGACTTCAGTCTTTAGCAGTATCAACTTCACCTTCTTCTAAATTAGAACTTCTATGCACATATGTCCTTGGTACCTCTTCGACCTCTGTCTGAGTGGATTCTCCATACTTCATTCTATTAACAGCTCGTTGTAATTCCCACTCCACTTCTAGATCAGTTTGACTCTTGACTTCTTCTCCCACATCATAGGGCTGAGTTGAATCAATTCTATGCATCTGCCTGATGTATGATTGAATATTTTTTGATAGGCAGTAGTCTTTGATCTTTTGAGCTGCATCCAACTTAGTCTGGGACCTGAATCCCTTGAATCTCAACATAGTTTCAACTTCAATCATGTATTTCACTGTGCAGCCCTTTAGTGACTCCTCATCCAGCCTCATAATCTGTTAAAGCCTGTTGTTGTAGAACCTTACCTCATGAGGGTCGTTTAAGATTTGTGGACTAACAGCTCTTGCTATGTCTCGAAGTCTGTCTCTTAAAAGTTCATTTTCTTCTGAACTTCTTTTGACTTTGTTTATTAACGTCCAGATTACAGATAGAGATCTTTGATGAAATAATTCCATAGAGACCCTGAATGTGCCATTCATGTGTGTGTACAACAGAATCTGCCAGTCATCTAGAATGTTATCCACAATCACAGTGATGTAGTCAACTTCTTCTTTGATTGCTTTCATGAAGTTATCCAGACAGTCATTTNAACAGAATCTGCCAGTCATCTAGAATGTTATCCACAATCACAGTGATGTAGTCAACTTCTTCTTTGATTGTTTTCATGAAGTTATCCATACAATCATTTGAATCTTGCAGGCGTTCAATTAGAAATTGTAACTTGTAATCTTCAAATGGTCCTTTATGAAGTTTGTCCATGATTTCTCTGGCGGTATCCCATTTCTTCCCTATTTTCAATCGCACATCTTCTTTCATCTTTCTGACAGCTATAGCCCATAAATTTTGCTTTTCTTGGCTTTCTTTCCTTTCTGTCTGAGTTTTTTCTTTGACCAGAGCTTTCAAATTTTATGTTCTAGTATTGCTTACTTTAATGTCTTCTTTCAATTTCTTTATGGCCTCTTCATAGACATGATCAATTTCCTTCTCTTTTGGAAACAGAAATTCCTCATCAAAAGCAGCTTCTTCATGAGGGTTGAGAGTTTGATCAGTACTACTATCTTCAACAAACTGATCTTCTGGATAGTAGTGATCTTCTGGAATAAAGGCCTGAAATTGATCTTTATCAGCATATAACTTGGATTTGCCTTTATCTCTGGTAGCCCCTTCTACTTCAGCTCCAGTTACTTTCTCCTTCTCCTTCTATTTCTCCCCCTTAGTTGAGGGATCCTCTACAGCTTTCGAAGCATCTAAGGATTTGGCTACTTTTTCCATGGTCTTGTAGACCTGCTTCATTCCCTCATTCAGAAACTCCAACTTCTCATCAATTTTGTTGAATCTCTTGGTTGAGATTTCTTCATTCTCAATGATTCTTTGATTTAAGTTATTTTCAACATCATCAATCCTTTCATGTAAGTAAGTAAACTCCTCTTTTGTATCTTCATCATTGATACTTTGAGCTTTCTGGACATCTTGAGTTTTGAGGAGAATCTTTGATTGAGTAGTAGCAACATCTTCTCTTACGATTGACAGCTGTTCAGTTACAGAGGCAGACTTGACTACTGCTTGTGCTTTCCCTTTTTCAATTTCAGCCTGTACAATCTTCATTTCTTTCAGGAGAGATTCCATTTTCAACAATAGTTCACTGTGTGTGTGTGTGCACTCACCTTGCTTGCACTCTTATTTGTCCTAACACTACGTGCATGTGTTTCGCTCGGTGTTTGCCTCACTACACTCGTGTTTAGCTCCTTGTCTTCTCTAGTTCCTGATGTTGTACCTGTATAAACTATTAAAGCAGATGAAGAGTCGAAATGCTCTTCTGAAGCCTGTGAAGGCACGTCCTCAACAAGTTTTACTTGAAGTGGCTCCGCTACTGACGTAGCTGCTCCGTGAATGGAGCCCCAACTCCCTCTAAAGAGTGGTTGCCTCTCAAACCCCCTAGTGGATTCGAGACCTTCTCGTAAGAGAACTGGATGAAAGAAATCCAGCGGAGTCACCACCTTAGACAATGTAATGACAGGCTCTTGAGAGTCTGTGGTGCCCCTTAGTACCTCGGAGGGTATCTGATGCTTCACTGCATCAAAAATGTCATGGTCCACAACATAGGTGGCATCCGACAAGTTTTCATTAAAAACATTTTCTTCAACAAATGTGCCCTTCTGTGTTTGTGTTTCTTCAAGTGAAGGGCCTGCTAGTGTGAGAACTAGCAGTGTGTGAAAATCTGAATTTGAACTGGATGTCGTGGATGTACGGCGAATAGAATCACCCGTTTGATCGAGTGTATCTAGAGAATCTTGGATAGCTGTTTCAAAATCCAAATCCCATTGATCGGAAAAGGATGAGTCTGCAGTTGTCTCAGGTTCTGATCTCAATCTTTTGGAAGGTGGAGACAGAGCTGTGGGTTCACTTCCACTTACACTTCTACCCCTAATTTTTCTAACAGGTTTTTTCCTCTTTTGAATATGACTTAGTGAAGTAGGTGAGGGAGAAACTGTTTGGGACTCTAACTCAGCCTGGGGTTGAACCTATATGTTTTCAGGTTCATGGCCAAAGTCTTGAAGTGTAAAACCACAATCATAGTCCGCCACAGATAAGTCTAAGGTATATTACATATATTTATAGGAAGGAAATTTGAAGCTAAAGTGTGAATTATTACCTGTTGCACCTTTGCCTCATGTTCGGCATGCTGAGCAGCTTCAAGTAAAAGCTGTGCAGAGGTTTCGACTTCCATTGGTATTGAATCTAGATTTTGCTCTGGCTCTTGCTGATGCGGTTGAGCCTGTGCAGGATTTGCAATTTGATCTAGGATCTCACCCATATATTGAGTCCTCACAATTGGTATGTTAGGAAACTTATTTTTATTCCTTAACATTGTGAAAAGATTTTTCTGAGAGGTCGGAGAAATCTCTATTCTGCTATTCTGGAACAGAGTCTTATCTTCATATGAAACAAGATCATTTATGAATAGCATTAAGAATCTTGGATAATAGCATAGAATAATTTGTCTCCTGTTATCTGGTGTCCCCATCTTCTTGATACTTTCAGCTAACACAAATTTTCCAAAATTTATCCTCATATTTTGGGCCACAGAATACCCAATCACTTGTAGAAGAAAAGAGAGATTGTTGAAGTTCCCTTTCGTCATAAAGGAAAATACCTTGGCCAGTGTATCAAAGAAGTAAGTCCATTCACTAACCAGATTGACTTTGCTCATCTTTACCAAATTAATATCCCCTTGATATAAAATGGCTTGGAAAAAATTAATTAACTCTGGAGCAGTTGGAGGGTCAACAAAATCTTCAGTTGGAAACCCTAAAATTCTATTTACATCATCTTCAGTCACCATGTACTCATGTTCTCCAATGGTGAAGGAAAATTGTACTCTTTCTCCAGCTGTTCTGTTCGTAGCAGTCGAGTACAAAGCCCTTAGTGCATCAACTACTAGAGGGGTATCAAGGGTAATGGCTGTACTAATAAGTGAGTGTTCATTTAAAAATACGATCCACGGTCGAAACCTCTCGATTGAACAATTCACTGGGTTAAAATAACCTACAAAATTAGTCTTGACTATTTCGCAATTACCAGCCATTTTCAATGCTTTTAATATTTTAATACAATTTTTTAAGATTAAAAATTGTAATAAAATTACCCAACTTATAAATACACCAGATTAATTAACCTAACCACTAATTCAATTTTAGCACTTGATTAACGCCCACAAACAGTCCTCGAACACCAATCACTGTGTCAACTCGGTTTTTTTATAAAAAAACGAGCAGTATAACGGCTTGAAATCGAGAAAAAATTAGTAAATAGCAAGCCAACAAGCATGAAATCAACACTAGCAACTGTTTGCAGTTGAAAATTACTACCAAAATCGGACAGATTCAACAGTAATGCTCAGTTTGATCGATTATATATATATATATATCTCAGTCGGGTTGTGTAAGTATGTATATATCTGATATTGGTTTTAAAAGGTCAGCGTTACCTTTGATNATATTTTCTGAGAAGATCTGTTACGTACTTTGATTGGCAAATGAAAATCCCATCTTTCTTTTGCTTTACTTGCAATCCAAGGAAGAATGACAGCTCATCCATCATGCTCATTTCATACCTGCTCTGCATTAACTTAGCANAATCGGTATTACCTTTTTAAAAAGGGTTGGTTTTACCTTTTATTGAAATTCTCGGTATTACCTTTATATATGATTCGGTATTACTTTTTTTTTTGTTAAAAAGTAATGCCGAGCTTTTATATAAAAAGTAATGCCGAGGTTTTATATAAAAAGTAATGCCGAGATTTTATATAAAAAGTAATGCCGAGATTTTATATAAAAAGTAATGCCGAGATTTTATATAAAAAGAAATATATTCATATTAATTAATTCTAAATTCGAGATAAAATATTGAAAATTTTATTCGATTTTTAGATTTAATTAAAAAATAATAATAAATATTTATAAGTAAGAATTTATAAAATACTAAATTATTAGAGGCATGTAATAATTATTTATATTATTAANTAGCAAACTTTGGATTTTCAAAGCCATGGGTTGTTCCATATATACTTCCTCTTCTAACTCCCCATTCAGAAATGCACTCTTCACATCCATTTGAAAAACTTTANCAATTAATAAATTAATTACATAATTAATAACATAGTTATTATTAAAGTTCAATAATAATTAGAATAATAAATTACAAAATACCTAAAATGCTCATAAAATGCTAAATATAAATTAAAAATACTTATGCTATAATTAAAATAATTATCTATTAAGAGTATTAAATTATTTTCAAGATAATTTATCCAAATATTCATAAGCCATAGGACTTTGATTCGAACTTCATAAATTCTTTAAATATTAAAATTTAATATCTATGAATTCAAATCATCTCCTAGCTATAAAAAATTAGCCATTANTTTTGCAACCAGTCTGGATTTGTTCCTTGTAACAATGCCATCACCGTCTAACTTGTTCTTGTATACTCATTTCATACCAATTACCGATCTATCTTTAGGTCTGGGTACCAGTGTCCAGACTTCTTGTCTCTCAAACTTATTAAGCTCTTCTTGCATGGTAAGAACCCAATCTGGATCACTTAATGCATCTTCAGTCTTCTTTGGTTCTTCTTGAGATAGAAAANAGTGAAGATGTCGGCTATCTAATCTTCTGTGGGTACAAAGTGTAACACCACAGTTCCATTCATGACATGCTCTCGGATACAGTGATACCTTATGTCAATGTGTTTGGTTCTCGAATGTTGTACAGNGGTTCTTCTTGAGATAGAAAAACTGAAAATAAACATTCATTTGAAGTAGCACTTCTGGTTTTAACTCCAACGTCTAGATCACCTATGATCAATTCAAAAGGAAGATTTCTGTTTCATATCCTTCCTCTGGGTATGTTTGATCTTGATGATTCGCCTCAAAATTCATTGTGATGTTGTGTTCTACCAGATGATCCTTCATTTCCCCTTGAGTTGCTGCCAGGATGACTTGTTGATCCACCACTGGTATTAGTTGTATCTTCAGTGTTACCATTATTTCCACCACTATTACCTGGATCATCATTATTATTGTCATCATCATTTCCTGTTACAATCTCAGGTTCTTCTTCGTCATCAGAATGTGTGACTGGATAATTGTCAAATTTTAATGACTCAGAAGAATCTTCAGTTTGGATATTTGGGAGTTTAGTATCATCAAAAGTTACATTGACACTTTCTTTTACTTGGTGCTGATCAATTATGTACACCCTATATGCTCTTTTTGAGTAACCGACAAAAATAGCTTCATGTGCCTTGGACTCAAATTTGCCACGATGTTCATCTCCATCTTNGGGCACATAGCACTTTGCTCCAAATACATGAAAGTACTTTAGAGTAGGTTTCTTGCCAGCCATTAATTCATAAGGAGTCTTCATATGATCTTTGTTGATTAGAGTTCGATTCTGAGTATAACAAGCTGTATTNTCAGAGTTCGATTCTGGGTATAACATGCTGTATTTACTGCTTCAGCCCAGAAATAGATAGGTAACCTTGATTCATTTAGCATAGTTCTTGCAGCTTCAATCAGGATTCTATTTTTCCTTTCTACAACTCCATTCTCTTGTGGAGTCCTTGGTGCTGAATATTGTCTTGTTATCCCCTTGTCTGAGCAAAAGTTGTTCAGGACTTCATTTTTGAATCCAGTTCCATTATCTGATCTGATTGCCCGGACAGGTAACTTGGAATCTAACTCAATCAACTTTACATGATCAATCACCAA
>QRFB01001309.1:1531-14824 GCA_008931105.1 Oenanthe javanica
ATATATATATATATATATATATATATATATATATATATATATATATATATATATATATATATATATTCAATAGTTTGAATAAGTCCATTTTATAAACGGTGAGCTAATCGAGATGTTTTAAAGGAACTTTAATAAAAAACATGTTTAATTCATTATTAGAATGTAAAATTTGATGAATAAAAAAAAGATCATAAATTTTGAGATTAAATATATTTTTTAAGAAATAAAAATATTTCATAAAATAAATATTATAATGTATTATAAATAAGAAAAAATATATAATTTTCAAATATGCAATAATAATTTTTTATAAAATGTGTGTTTATAATATGATAAAAATTCTAATTTATATTTTTTTATAATCAAAATAAGAAAATATATTATTGACTTTTAATTTTGTGTATCACTGTATCAATAAAAACAAGATGAGAAAAAGGAACCTAAAATATATCTTAACTAATTTCCTAAAATTTTAATTCAAAATAATAGTATATTAATAAAATTTTAAATGAATCCTGATTTTACGAAAACACCCTTCCTATGTTTACATATAAAATCTTTTGTATCTTATGTAACTTATCTAAAATGTATTTTAAGTGTACCCAAAATATAAGTTACTATCAACTAAACATTTCAAATAATAGTATATAACTTGAATACACAGACTACGTTGGTGAAACATACGAGGGTCAAGTCAAGTAATACGGGGAAATATGCATATTGACGAAAATAAATATTATTTCTTATACAGAGACAAGAGCAGGAAATAAAAGTTGCTGCATAATCACGACATCATGGAATATTCTAAGTTTGACAGCTGATAATCCATAAAACATAATTATTCTAAAGAGTGTCAATTAGTAGAATTGGTAGCTTCTTGATCTTTCCTCATTTCTCTTCATTCTTATTCTAAGAAACTTCCTCCTCCCTTTTGATTCTTACACATCCTAAAAACATTACAAAAATCCAAATATATGTTAAAAACAAAAAACAAAAGCAAATATATATTTAAACAAGAAATTAAAAAAAAAAATCTTATCTTTAAGATGTTCACTCCTTTCAAACTTTTTCCTCATACAATCATCTGACAAAAATTTCATCATTCAAAAGTTTGGAAATCATGTCATGATGATGAGAGTGTCAGTTACTTGCTCCGTCTTGTTAATACTGAAGTGAAAAATAAAGCCAATACCTACAAGTTATACCTACAAAACATAGACAATAATAAGAATGATCAAACATAATTTTATGCTTAAACTACATATCAAAAAAATCAAACATTTTATCGCATGCACATAACTTTATACTTAAACTACATATAAACAAAATCGAATATTTTATTACATTTCTATTTAGACATTATTTGCTCTTGTTATAAACAATGATTTCCTTGAAAGTTGGTAAGCCGGGTATGCAATTGCACACGGCTCTAAATAATCGTGCAAAATATTTATAAAAATATATCATATATAATTATTAATTTTAGTAATATATTTTTACCAAAATAATAAAGATATTAAGATACTATATTATTTTAAATCTTTAAGTGTTTAAAAAAATTAAATAAATAATTGTTATTTCTTTATAATTATAATTAATTTTAATACCGATGTATTTTTTTATGTTTATTCTATAATAAGTACATTTTTTTATATTTTGAAAATGAGTGAAATAGTCACATGATGCACTACCCTAATAATGAATAAGTTCAGAGAGATCATCTGATAATGCTACGTAATCTTCCTTGTTACATCATCTTGAGACTCGAATCACCATTGGTGGTCTCGAGTATGAGATATATACTTAAATAATTCAAATTTCAACTACTCGATCATATATCTTATCACATCCTATCAATCAATTATCCCATTTTTGTATTACAAATATGTTAATTATAATGGTTGATACAATAAAAATAACTGATAAATAAACTTTACTCGTACATATAAGATTAAAAATATATTATGATTATATTATTATACAATTTATTACAAAATACAAGTTCCAATAATATTAAATTTAAATTTTTTTATCATATAACATTATAACTTTTAATATTTGACTTGATACGTAAATAAAATCTTATTCCCAAAAAAAATAATGATATCCATTATATATAATATGTGAGATATAAGTAAAATAATTATTTTATTATAAATGAATTAAAATAAAGATTTAAGAAATAAATTATAAAAATTAATAGTAATGTTATTAATAGATTATAAAATAAAATAATAAAAAGACTTGTAGTTTAATGGTTCCACACATATATATTTAATTCATTTAAGTTGAGTAGATCATGTGTTCAATTTATATAACAAACATAATAAAATTTTCTTTTATATATTTATATAATTTGGGTGTATAATTGTTATTTTAGTTGAATAAAATGACTCATAATTTATTTGAATAATAGGTTAGGTGTTCAATTCATATAACAAACATAATACAATCTTTTATTAAATATTTATATATGTTATGCCATATTTTGGCATAATGTTTTTATTTTTCTTTATTTTTAGTATTAATTCCAGTAATAATCATTTGCTTAATCCCTAAGATATCCTCTCTCTGAAACGAGAAAATAATCAATTTCAATGTATTAATTACGGAAAATATCTTCAAACGATATCTTTCAAATCAGGAAGGTATCACAACGTGAAGATTATATCAGATAAAATCAATTAATTACCATATTTAATAAATATATCTCTAAAGACTCTCGAGGATATATCAAATTATAACAGAATTGTGTGTGTTTGATTGTATATAAGTACGTACGCACACATCTTGGCAAAAGGAATCTGATACATGAAACAAATTGAGACACCTAACAGGTCCAACCTAATCTTTTTTATAAGCTCTAATCCCATTAACAACCATATTATTATACTTTTAGCTTTATTATTCCAGCAAACTTTCAAAATCCGTTGTTACGAAAATCCTCCAACAATATAATTGTCATTTTACTTTTATAAAATGACTCATAATTTATTTGAATAAAATGACTCAACACTTAATCAATTATTACCTTTAAAATCTTGATTATTTATGATAAAAGAAATTGGTAAATATCCGTTTTTATAGAAGTTAGAAAAAAACAAAATGCCATTCATAAGCGTGTGTACGGGTTCAAACGAATCAAATCACTAATTTCTAGTTCCGTTTGAATTTATGAATAGTCGTAATTGATTTTATAATTAAAAAATTGACTACAATCTCAAAACACTTTGACGAATTTTTGTTTTAATATTTATCAAACTCCTTTTTTTTAAATCTAAGCTTGGACTTTAATATTTTTTTAATTATTATAACATTTCTGTCAAAATATAATATATGATCGAAGATTTTAAGAAAATTGATAATTAACATGATATCAAAAGATAGAAGTTTTAAGTTCGATTTCGTGCTGTCCCGGAATTGTGAATTACTTAAATTATTATATTTATACCGTTGTACCCACGATAAACTTGAGTTGTTTAGAGTATGTTATGCGTTATGCTCGACAATCTGCGAATAAAATCCTCTTATATTTTGTCATGGATTTTCAATTTCTTTATAAAAAAACCCCTTAATATAACAAAAAAGATATAACATATTAAATTTGTTTTATAATTTTTATTAATTATATTTTACGAAATTTGTACCTGACCCTAAGTCCTAAGAGCAAGTCCAACATTATCCTAGTTGGTTACCTATAAATATTATAAAATAATGAGTTTTAGTGATCTAGTAACCACTAGTACATATGAATTCCAACAATAATTTCTATATTCATTACCTATTATTATTATTATTATAATAAATTTGAATCTAAAAAGGAGGGAAATGAAAAAGAGAGAAAGAAAAGATTAAGAAAAATATAGGGAAATTGTTATTTAATTAAAAGAAATTAAATAGATAATGACTAGTATTTACCTAAGAGCAAGTCCAACAACATCCTAAATGAGCTCCTAAACTCAAAAATAGGAAATATGACATAAAATAAAACTCCAACAAGTATTCTAGCGATTCCCTAAATCAATAAGATATTTTAAATTTTACTATTCGTGTCCTATTAATAGAGATTATAGGATATCCTAGTGAATAAAAAATTTATTTCTCTCCATTTTTTCACATATTTTCTCTTTCTTTTATTCTATTTCCTCCTTTTTAATGCTAACTAGATTTAAATTTATTATTATTATAATAATAAGAAATGAATATATGAAAAATTGTTAGAATTAACATCCAAAATAGATTACCTAAATAATTAGGACCCATTATTTTATAATATTTATAGGGAATCAACTAACACACTGTTAGACTTGCTCTTATAATAAATAATGAGATGCATGTCCTAGTATTTTAGGTAACTAATAGAACACTGTTGGAGTGCTATTTTTATAATATTACATATATTTTAGTTTAGGACATCAAATAACGTTAAATTGTACAAGGGCCGAAGAGAAGCAGGCCTAAAAATATATGGACATACAATCAAGCCCCATTTTCTCTATAGCCCAAACCAAAAAATAAGACCGTGTTTGGCAAAACAAACAAATAACATAACCATTCATTCCTCTCCGATCAAAACAAGAAGACACTGTACATCAAAAGGAGTTAGGAGATAAAAAAACAGTAAAAGAAGGTGCAAATCAATAAACCCAAAAGAAAAAAATGGCAGAAGATTTAGTGTTAGATACAGCTATAAGAGACTGGGTACTTATACCATTATCTGTAGTTATGGTACTCATTGGTGTTCTCAGATACTTTGTTTCCAAGCTCATGCTTTCTTCTCAAACCCCTGATCTCAAAATTGTCAAAGAAGGGTACTCATAATATATATAAATATGTGTGTGTGTGTGTAGCTGTGTGTGTATTGATATTTTGAATTTGATTTTATGGTATTGCATTGCAGGCAAGTTATAATGAGAGCTAGGAATTTGAGGGCTGCTGCTAATTTTATTCCTCTCAAGTCTTTTCGGGCTCGAAAGGCTTATTTTACCAATGAGGTTTACTTTTTGAATTTAATCTTTTTTGTATTGTTTAGTTATGTGATGTTTAAGGTACTGATTTTGATGATTCTTGAAGTGAGAAAGTTTGAAACTTTTTGTTTTTAGGTGATTTTTTCTTGTTAGTTTAGGTATCACTGTTGAAATTGTATAGTGGTAATTATAGATACACTCATGAGGTTTACGCTTTTAAGCCACCCCCTTTTTTCGTATCATTATGTAATATGATATAGGATACTGATTTGGATGATCTTTGAAGCGAGAAAGAGTGAAACTTTATGTTTTTTAAGTAAATTTCTTTTTTGCATTAGGTATCACTGTTAAAATTGAATACTCGGGATATATGACGTTATATTTTTGAAATTTGTTTCTGGTAATTAAGAATTAAAAAGTTTGAATTATTTGGTTGGTGTGCAAGCTGATCTAGTTTTAAAGTTGTTTCGAAGTGGTAAAATGCATGGGTGTTGCACATGCTGATTTTGATTGGCGGTTATGGTTTGGATACAATTAAAACATTAATGCCCCAAATATTATTAGGATGATAGATTCTCAATACATCGTCATAAGTGAAATAACATAAACTTATTATCCTTTTCCTGAAATGAAGATTGGAAGCTTTTTTACTTTAGTTGATTTGAGTCTCTAGGACTATAATCATGGTGATACACTGATACATGTGCCATAGAGTTGTTTTCATGAATTCTTCAGCTTCCGGAAACGAAAGAGAGATGGATAGCAAGCATTAAAAATAGCAGAAAAGAAAGAACTAGAAGAAGATTATTATAGTATATCTATTCTAGAGGCTTTTGCTTTTTGCTTTCTCAAATTTTCATTTACTCATGTACACTTTAATATTAGTGCATTTCTCGTGTTTTAATAGCTATGAAATCGATATCAAGGTCTTGTGTTAGGATTTCTGTACTAGATAAATTTATATACATGAAAAACGGTAATATTGTTGAGAATATGATATAAAAGTTATCTGCTCCTCTCCTTTATTTACATATATATTAAAAAAATTTGAAATAGCATATAACTGCTAGACTTCCGGAAGAGTGCTGCCTTCGTTCCCTGAGGGATTCTTCGATAATATAAATAGTTGAATTGAGACCTTTCTTTCTGTATGCAATTATGAATCGAAATTAGTCAAATTAGAGATATAAATTAGAAAATAGCATATGACTTCTGTGCTTCTCATAAATCTTATTAAACAAGTGGTTGGAACTCTGTACGTTTGAGAGCCAGTGCACTATCTAAGACTGTTACTGATATTCTGATTTTACTTTAAGTTAATTGGGTACAAAATTGCAGGAAAATGGATTACTTCATGTTCCTAAGGGCCAGGCTGCTTCGAATCCACAGGCTCAAATGTTCTCTGATCCCAATATGGCAATGGATATGATGAAGAAAAACCTCTCTATGATTATACCCCAGGTAATTGTTTTATTTTAAAGAAAATAGTTTCTCGTTAATATTCACTGAAATTGATTTCTAATGTTATAATATATATTCTCTTGGTCAGACTCTTACTTTTGCATGGGTTAACTTCTTTTTCTCGGGATTCGTAGCAGGTATTTATGCTCTTATTTCCATTTCTGTTCGGGGTTCATCACTTTTGTTTAAATTGAACTTGAATGTATTTTTGTCTTTCAATAAAATAATTTAACATGTCATCTTATATCAGTATTACACACACTTTCTTGTCTATTATCTCTAGATAAACCCTGATTCTATGCTAATCTTGATCCCTGTAATTTTTCCTTCTCTCCAGCAAAGATACCTTTTCCGCTGACTCAGAGGTTCAGATCAATGTTANGTCATAAGTGAAATAACATAAACTTATTATCCTTTTCCTGAAATGAAGATTGGAAGCTTTTTTACTTTAGTTGATTTGAGTCTCTAGGACTATAATCATGGTGATACACTGATACATGTGCCATAGAGTTGTTTTCATGAATTCTTCAGCTTCCGGAAACGAAAGAGAGATGGATAGCAAGCATTAAAAATAGCAGAAAAGAAAGAACTAGAAGAAGATTATTATAGTATATCTATTCTAGAGGCTTTTGCTTTTTGCTTTCTCAAATTTTCATTTACTCATGTACACTTTAATATTAGTGCATTTCTCGTGTTTTAATAGCTATGAAATCGATATCAAGGTCTTGTGTTAGGATTTCTGTACTAGATAAATTTATATACATGAAAAACGGTAATATTGTTGAGAATATGATATAAAAGTTATCTGCTCCTCTCCTTTATTTACATATATATTAAAAAAATTTGAAATAGCATATAACTGCTAGACTTCCGGAAGAGTGCTGCCTTCGTTCCCTGAGGGATTCTTCGATAATATAAATAGTTGAATTGAGACCTTTCTTTCTGTATGCAATTATGAATCGAAATTAGTCAAATTAGAGATATAAATTAGAAAATAGCATATGACTTCTGTGCTTCTCATAAATCTTATTAAACAAGTGGTTGGAACTCTGTACGTTTGAGAGCCAGTGCACTATCTAAGACTGTTACTGATATTCTGATTTTACTTTAAGTTAATTGGGTACAAAATTGCAGGAAAATGGATTACTTCATGTTCCTAAGGGCCAGGCTGCTTCGAATCCACAGGCTCAAATGTTCTCTGATCCCAATATGGCAATGGATATGATGAAGAAAAACCTCTCTATGATTATACCCCAGGTAATTGTTTATTTTAAAGAAAATAGTTTCTCGTTAATATTCACTGAAATTGATTTCTAATGTTATAATATATATTCTCTTGGTCAGACTCTTACTTTTGCATGGGTTAACTTCTTTTTCTCGGGATTCGTAGCAGGTATTTATGCTCTTATTTCCATTTCTGTTCGGGGTTCATCACTTTTGTTTAAATTGAACTTGAATGTATTTTTGTCTTTCAATAAAATAATTTAACATGTCATCTTATATCAGTATTACACACACTTTCTTGTCTATTATCTCTAGATAAACCCTGATTCTATGCTNGAACTCTGTACGTTTGAGAGCCAGTGCACTATCTAAGACTGTTACTGATATTCTGATTTTACTTTAAGTTAATTGGGTACAAAATTGCAGGAAAATGGATTACTTCATGTTCCTAAGGGCCAGGCTGCTTCGAATCCACAGGCTCAAATGTTCTCTGATCCCAATATGGCAATGGATATGATGAAGAAAAACCTCTCTATGATTATACCCCAGGTAATTGTTTTATTTTAAAGAAAATAGTTTCTCGTTAATATTCACTGAAATTGATTTCTAATGTTATAATATATATTCTCTTGGTCAGACTCTTACTTTTGCATGGGTTAACTTCTTTTTCTCGGGATTCGTAGCAGGTATTTATGCTCTTATTTCCATTTCTGTTCGGGGTTCATCACTTTTGTTTAAATTGAACTTGAATGTATTTTTGTCTTTCAATAAAATAATTTAACATGTCATCTTATATCAGTATTACACACACTTTCTTGTCTATTATCTCTAGATAAACCCTGATTCTATGCTAATCTTGATCCCTGTAATTTTTCCTTCTCTCCAGCAAAGATACCTTTTCCGCTGACTCAGAGGTTCAGATCAATGTTACAGAATGGAATTGATTTGAGTACTGTGGATGTTAGCTATGTCAGCAGTCGATCATGGTACTAATTTAGCTTTATGAATAGGAAGTCTGTTTCTGTCGGCTTTGCACTAAGTATTTTTTGTAACTTTTATTGGCAGTGATTAGCTGATGATTTTGTTTGATTTTTTTATCAGGTACTTCCTCAATCTGTTTGGATTAAGAGGTTTATTTAGTCTAATTTTAGGAGAAGAAAATGGTTAGTATATGCTGCATCTTTTTAGACTGTTTTGTGATTTTTTTCTCTGCAAACATGTAGCAAGTTAAGTTAATTTTGGATTAACATGTGACATGTCTTTGTGATGCAGCTACAGATGACACACAACGCATGATGCAAATGAGTGGATTTGGATTTGACCCTTCCAAGGTAGGTTTTATATTAGTAGTTCATCATGCTTTCAAATCCAAAAAGTACATCCCCTTTTTGACCTTCAACCTTATAGGAATTTTAAACCTAAGGAAGTGGGACGGTGATGGATGAGGAATGAAAGAGTAGCCTTTAAGCATTTGCTTTCTTTTTCCGTATATTGCAGCAAAATTGGCAACAATACTAGAAATTTGCACCATGTATGGGATATATGGTGTTGTTAAAAAAAGCAACTTGTGAGCTTTAGCCCTGTAAATTGAGCAATAAAAAGTTAGGATCTCTGGGTAAATCAAGAATTTTGTGTTTAAAGTTGGGTCCAAAAGTGTATTTTTATGATGTTTTAGAAATTTTGTGGAGAACTGGAAATGATATGTCCATTTGATTTCTGTATAATTGACTTGCCAATTCCTTGCATTGTGTTTCTGGCATCCTAAATCACTATTGATTTTAATCATATACTTATTATTCTGTCAGAGTTTGGGTGCGGAAAAAGATGGGCTCGACATAGTTCAGCACGATTGGGCAATGCCAAAGTTTGAGCAGCGAGCTGAGGCTGTACTAAGGAAGCTTATTAGCTGAAGTAGAACTGTAGCACCCTATGTGATAATGGCACTGTATCCCTCTGGTGTGGTTTTTCGTTTATCTCAAAAGACACTTCAGAAAGACTAGCATCACAACTGTAACAGTCAAAACATTGTTGCTTGTTTATATAACCTTATTCAGATAGAATATTTTACTGATTCTGGATGTGTAATAGCATTGTGATTCAAGGGCTTAATTATTTCGATCTTAGTTATATTCCTATGTAATATACTGATATTGAAGTTCAATGAGCCCTGGTGTAAAATGATATGATTTTTTTTTTGAAAATTTAGCTTCTAATTATACTACTGATTGTAAATTAATAAAGTTTTCGGTCTCTGGTATATCTTGGTATAACTTTAATTAAAAATAAAAAATAAAAAAAATTCATCATGAACTTTGATTTTAACAAAAGGGGACAATTGGAGGATTAGTTAGTTTAAAAGTCTTCCCACTTAAATACTTGGCAGTTTTTAAGGAGATCCTTAGCTTGCTATCAGTGCAAGTAGCTTTATTCTTAAATCCCACAAACTGTCTTTAAATGGCTGATCAAATGTTTTATTTTAGTAAAACTCAACCTTCCGATGAGTTCACTTTCTTCACTATCTACTTCTCCTACATTAAGTAGATTTCCATTAAAATTTGAACAGAAAGTGTCATTCTATAATGTGAAATATAACAAGACAAATTTAACATATGTTTCTGGTTCCAATTATTCTTATTATGATCATGCCTTTATAAAGACAAGGTTTTTTCCAAGCCACTCTGGCTTATCAGTTGTAGCACGAAACGCTAAAGGTTCTGGAGGGGAAGAAGATGGTAGAGCACTAGAAACAGTGCTCAAGCTCTACACAGCGATTAAAGATCGCGATCTTGATGTCCTTTCAGATGTAATAGGAGAAGAATGTCGATGTGTATGCAACTTTGTCTCTGCTTTTCAGCCATGGGAAGGGAAGACTGTATGTTTAATTTTGTTTATACATAATTTTTCCTGAATTTTAGTACACGTATATAAATATGTAAACATACAATATCAGTTGATGATTTATAATGCAGCAAGTACTTGAATTCTTTTCCTATCTGCTGAGGAAATTGGGAGAACACATTGAATTTGTGGTGCAACCCACATTTCATGATGGGATGACAGTAGGAGTTCACTGGAAACTAGGTTCTCTCCTCTCACTCTACTTTACTGTACTAGTCGAAATTTAGCTAGATTCAGCAATATAAACCGTGAAATAACTTATTTTGTGTTCGGGTTACCTAATTGTTCTTTGCAACTAAGATCAGACCGGAAAGGAGTGATACAGCATGATATTCTTTCTAGGATGACAGGGTTGCCGTACTTGCATGTTCCATTTTTATTTATTTTTATCGTTACGAATTCTGCTGAATACTTTTCTGCAGAATGGAAGGAGACGAAGATTCCTCTTGGCCAGGGGTTCAGCTTCTATATGTGCCATGTTTACCATGGAAAAATGCTGATAAAAAATGTGGAAATGTTCATGGAGCCATTGCTTCACATTGAGCCTCTCAGATTGGTAAGCCATTAGCTGGTACTTTGATTACCTATTTTTTTTAAAACTCTTTTGATGCTTTAAGTTCTTTTGTCTTTATTAACAAAAGAAATTTTTAACCAATCTTACTTCCAAATTACGAAGAGGGTGGAACGGATATGTAAGTATGATTCGGTGTCATCTACATTGTAATATTTGTTTTCATTTTGGCAGAAAATTATGGGAACCATTATGAATGCAATTGATAAATTTGGTTGGACAGAGCTATCTATGGACATGGTAAAGGGAATTATCAAACATACATTGCTTGCTTTGCTCTTCTTTGCGGTGGTATTGGCGGTCATTCTGAGATTTGTTTTGGTTTAGTCCGGCCATCTATATGAAGAGTAAAGTGCGTAACATATGTTTGCATTTCAGCCGACATGTCACTTGAAATATTACATTTATGAAATTACACTTGTAATATTGAAATTAATTTTCTCTAAGTTAGCTAATTTCTTAACATTTTTTTTTACCTAATTCACATTTCAATAACTATATTTTATATCGTATATGTTTGTTTCAACTAAAATATATAGTAACTGAAATAATAATTTGACCAAAAAGTCTTCAAAAAATTGGTTAAACAAGCAAATATGAATAAATATAATCAAATGTAAACTATAGCATGGCTAATGATAGTTTCAAAAGTCTAACATTGCAAGTGATAAACTGGTCAAAATATAAGTAAAATGAAGAAATATATTGGCATTCTCACGTGATTGGCATCTTAATTTTCGGTGAAACTTAGGGATTATTTGACAAATCTGAATGATTAAAATATTTGAATGATTAAGAATTCGAATCCTGAATAAATAATATTATTTGATACGCAAATATATAAAATATCCGAATGACACAATTTTTTTATTTTTTCTTTATGAATAAATAGTAATCGATGGTAAAATATTAAAATAAAAAAATAATTTCTATATTACAAGTTTAAGTATTATTTTAAATAAAAAGTAAGTTAAGAAGGTAATTTTTAGAGAGAATATAACTTAATATACTAAAAATATTTAAACAAATTTTATGCTAAAAAATAAAAATTTAAATATATTATTAAACTTCCAATTAATAAAATAATAATGATAAATTTATATTTTGAAGAATTTTTGAAACATATTTTCTACCTTTAGTAAGGTAAATTTATGACATTCAAAATTTCTCTTTATATTTTATACATTAAAATTTTGATTTAATTCAATAATGCTTTTCTCAAATTCTTAACGTATTTAGTTGTTATTTTTTATTTAATTTAAATTTATTAATAATAAATATTATCATAAATTTATTTAATAAATAAATTGTATGATAAAATTCAATATAATAAATTTATAATAAAATAATATAAAATAAAGATATTTGCAAAATTTAGTTATAAAAATGCACACATTTGATAGTATATTTATTATTATATATGTTGTACGACAATACAAAATAGCTAATTGAAAGTTCCTGAATGGTTATATGACAACCCGGGTCAAATCCCGAGTCTTTTTCGAAAATCGGGTCAAGTCCCGACTTCCAAATCCGAAATAAGCCAAAGTAAACTGGCCCAAATGCAACAACTTGGGTAATCCACAAGCCCACCACAGGCCCCCAAAAGATCATGATTTGTTGGTGCACTTAGTAGTAGTACTTTTTACTTATATACTGAACAAATTATCCCAATCTACTCGATGTGGGACTGGGGTGTTACAAACTCCCCCACTTAAATTCCTGACGTCCTCGTCAGGCCGAACAGATAGCCCATAGGCCCAGATCGTACCTCTCTAGCCATTGTGGGATAATACCGGCTAGCTTCGTGTCCCCACCTCCGGACCTCTGTCCATTGTGGGATAATACCACCAGCCTTCGTGTCCCCACCTCCGGCAACTTGACGAATCAAGCTTTCGAGAGTTGGCTCTGATACCATATGTGACAACCCGGGTCAAATCCCGAGTCTTTTTCGAAAATCGGGTCAAGTCCCGACTTCCGAATCCGAAATAAGCCAAAGTAAACTGGCCCAAATGCAACAACTTGGGTAATCCACAAGCCCACCACAGGCCCCCAAAAGATCATGATTTGTTGGTGCACTTAGTAGTAGTACTTTTTACTTATATATTGAACAAATTATCCCAATCTACTCGATGTGGGACTGGGGTGTTACAAACTCCCCTACTTAAATTC
>QRFB01001309.1:15118-27452 GCA_008931105.1 Oenanthe javanica
AATCCGAAATAAGCCAAAGTAAACTGGCCCAAATGCAACAACTTGGGTAATCCACAAGCCCACCACAGGCCCCCAAAAGATCATGATTTGTTGGTGCACTTAGTAGTAGTACTTTTTACTTATATACTGAACAAATTATCTCAATCTACTCGATGTGGGACTGGGGTGTTATAGGTTAGGCTAGAGTTTCCTCCTGACCGATTCAGATAAATAAGAATGATTCAAAAGAAGTAGAACTAAAACCAAACAATCTTTGTTTTTTTGCCAAGTGAAAACCAAACAATCTTAACCATACTAATCGTTAAGATAAGCTTTATTAAGTTGTATTAAGAAGTAAACAAACGACCCCTTACTGATATTTTCACATGATTCTGAGATTACTAAGTTTCATTGTGTCAAAGTGAGATGTCTAGAAAAACTATATGAAAACATCATACCTCAACTATCCATTTCGAGTGCATATCCTATTTTTGCACAGCAGGATTATAAAAATCCACGGAAATGAAGCAACTGGGCATATTGTGTTTGCCAGTTCCCATTAAGCCAGTGGATAACATTTTTTAAAATTTTTTTGAGATTGACAGCAATATTTAGTACTCAAATATTACTGTCAAGAGAAAGAAGACTTCAATTTAACAAAACTACTTATCCGAAGCAAACTATTAGATAGGTTTACATGCACACCATATGTCACAGACTAGGTTTTAAGTATAATCTACTATTGCATCTTATCAACTGAGATAAAGGGGTGTGCAAGAGATAAAATAATTCACAGAAGAGCAATAAAACCCTAAACCACCAAGGTCATGGCATAGTCACGAAATGTCTCGCCAGAAGCCAGGAAACTAGATCACCCGCATTAAATGCACCAAACTAACATCATAACACCTAACCACGTCAGTTGAAGAGCGAACTGAGATAACAATTACAGCAACTTCACAAGCTAACTGCACACTACATGCCCATCTTCCTGTATACCTGCAAAATACAAAACAGTTATGTCCGTTCTTCCACTCACACCAATCATATGGGATAAAGATAGAAAAGGAAATCAAACGATCTATATATGGCTTTGACTGACTAAATCTCCGACAAGGTGAAAACTAATACAAATTCAAAGTGTAAGAGAGGGAGATAATACAATTCTGGATCCCCTTTGACTAATTCGGAGCTTTGTAAAAAACATATAGCAGAAGACCAAAATTATGAGAACATTGAGGGTGATCCAAAAATGAAACTGGTCTGGGATAATATACCATGTAGATCACATTGATATAAGCTACTAAAAACATCAATTATATTGCTTACCAGTTAATTAGACTAGAAATCAGAATCGCTGGAATAGATGACGGTCTATCATCCCATGTACTTCCCAGGTAGAAATGCTTTCACATCCCAAAAGCTGCTGAAGCTTAGGATCACATAAGATAACATTCTTATTGGTAGGGTCCTACACTCATACAGCAAAACCAGAAACAGGAAAAAAATGATTTATTAATAACTAGCAAAGCTTTAAGATAGTAATATTAACATATGAAGAAATTCAATCTAGTAATATGGGTTTCCAGATACATCAACAACTTTCTATGAAGTATTATGGTAAAATACATACTCATAAATATGAAGTTTTTACATAATCCATTTACTTTAGACTAATCATTTTTTAATCTCTCTCAATTAATCATTTATAAAACACTTCGTCTTCCAAAAACTTGATAGAATTAGATATGTGCCAACAAGTACAGATATCCACTGATTAGCAATTGTAGAAACGTTTGCTGATTAGAGAAAATTATATTTTCACGTCTGAGTAAAAGAGTAAACAAAGATGTATCACAAATCACGTCGAAAGGGTTGGGGGAAAGAATCAAGGATAATAAAAAGTTTAAGATCAGATATAAAACAAAATAAGAAAGGTTTACCACAGACGAACAGATGTAGAGACATTTAGACATATCTATGAAAGAGAAAAGTAACCTACAAGTAGCTTATTTCATTATATTCCACTGATATCCCAATTCAATTCATTTATGGTCGAAATCCACTGTTTAGGTATGAAAGGACATACTCAATATGCTGAGAGAAAACAGAACTCTGGTAGGGATGTGTTAGAAAATATATTTTTCTTTAAGATACTTTTGGGCGCACAATGCGTACTTAGTCATATTTAAGGATTTTATAATATTTCCTTTTCANCTACTCAGTCATATTTAAGGATTTTATAATATTTCCTTTTCATGACCAGCTAAGTTCGTGATCCCCTACCTAGCCACTAACTCATTAGTTACGTACATAGAATTTATTTAAACAGATATCTAAGAAGGAGAAATAAAGTATGGCTTACCTCCAATTTGTTAACCATTATGTATGCCCAAATTCGTTCTAGAACTTCTGCTTTTGAAATCTCCCTTTCTCCAGTACCAAAGAAGTGAGCTAGTGCTTCAGACATTACCAAAATCGAACCAGGTTCACCATTTCCAGTTGGCAACCCACCATCTACTGATTCTACTTTCAATTTCTTAGCCTGGTTTGATTCTTCTTCTTGTTGTGTAAAGGAAAAAACCAGAACGTAAATTTATAGAGAAAACTATAGTGAACCAGAAAGTCAGAAGATATCATGCCACATTACATACTTGGAGGTTCGAGTCGGATGATATGTTTAGAAAGAAGCTTATTCATCTGAAACATATCAGTGCAATCTATTTCAAAGACAGCACGCAGGGGATCATCACAAATTATCTTTCTTTTGTTACTTGGATCCTGTAGGTTGTTTCTTCGGATGTATGCCCACAGCTGTTTCACGATCTGAAAGCACAAAGTAGAAAATATAAGCATTTTAAACAACTGCGAGTTATTTTAAGTTACATTTGTATGCAGAAAAATATGAACCCTAAGAAATACTGGAAATGGAAATTATAACCTCAGTCCTCGGTAATGCTGGTTGGCCAACAATGACTTGGAGTTTAGGTGTTACACCACATACTTTGTTTAATCCCCCTGCTCCGCCTCTTTTTTTAGCTGGCACACTGAAATGATACAATAGACGAAATCATTAGACCAAAAGAGGCAATAGACGAAATCATTAGACCAAAAGAGGTAAAAAGATCTTGTTAGAGGTTTCAAAAATGCACTCAAAATTATTTTATTAAAAGGAAATTAAGTATATGGTTTGTGCTACAATGATATTTCCATCTAAGTCTGATGTCTGCCTAGCTAGATTATGATATTGTAGTGTCAGTTGTGGATGTCTAGAATTGAGCATTGAGTTGGGGAGAAAATATTTGCAACCAAAAAAGATCACTAACAAAACACTAGAGGAGACGCAATGCGCGAAGGCTGTTGATGTACTTTTTCCTCTAAAGTAGGTTCCAAAATTTGTTCCTTTCCTAGAACATACCAGTTAATTTCATCACCTCGATTAATGTTCTCAATTTCTCTACTAAGCATATCGTCTCTTAAAAAATATGAAGTTTTTATATATCAGTAAATACAAACCAGAAATGACATCAGAGCAAGTGGCAACTAACTAAAAAACAAACCAATGATCCCACTTCCATTTTGCAATCCTATTATTAACCCTTGTTAAGCCCCTCACATCTTTTTCTCAATCTCTTTTCCACCCTTATAGACAAAACACAGTAGGCCAGATATAAAAAAACAAATAAGAACATAACAAAAAATACCATATATACATATACATATGTATATATATATGACTGAAAATTTTATAATAGGAAAAAATTGAAGATGTAAGCAATGTATATACAGTTAAGGTTTGGCAACTCATTTAAATTGCAGAATTTTAAGTGTACACAAGTGCCCAAAACCACTACAATCGAAAAAGAAAAATCACACACACACTACAGCTTCTCTTGCACAAAGATAGCACATTATATATCCACCCATCAAATTCCACAAAACTAATATAAAAAGTTGATGTGCTTTAGGGTAGACAAATAGTTATATATATATATAACAATTCTGCACAATTTAGTGTGTGTAAACAGATATGGCAACCCTAACTTCACAACAGAAAATCTAAATTAATCCAAAAAATACAAAAAACAGGAATAAATTATAAAAGCAACCTTTTTGCTACATCAGAACCCTTAATTTCTGCATCTTGCGCATCAGCTTTAGCTTTAAACACCATTTGCGGATTAGGGCTTACAAAATGGTATCTGCAAAATACGCTTCAAGTCAGTGTTAGGTACTGGAAACATTTTTAACACCTAGCATCTTAAGACAGTTGAGAAATCATTATATTTTTAATAAATTGCTGTTAGACCTGTTACAGGTCATTGGAAGCTTCAAACTTGACTATAACGAACACTGTAGCATTTCTATCTTGTTGAAAAACGAATCATAATATACAAAGGAATACACGGACATATAATTACATTTTTAAATTTTTTTACAATTCTTCGCAATTNTATATATATATATATATATATATATATAACAATTCTGCACAATTTAGTGTGTGTAAACAGATATGGCAACCCTAACTTCACAACAGAAAACCTAAATTAATCCAAAAAATACAAAAACCAGGAATAAATTATAAAAGCAACCTTTTTGCTACATCAGAACCCTTAATTTCTGCATCTTGCGCATCAGCTTCAGCTTTAAACACCATTTGCGGATTAGGGCTTACAAAATGGTATCTGCAAAATACGCTTCAAGTCAGGGTTAGGTACTGGAAACATTTTAAACACCTAGCATCTTAAGACAGTTGAGAAATCATTATATTTTTAATAAATTACTGTTAGACCTGCTACAGGTCATTGGAAGCTTCAAACTTGACTATAACGAACACTGTCACATTTCTATCTTGTTGAAAAACGAATCATAATATACAAAGGAATACATGGACATATAATTACATTTTTTAATTTTTTTACAATTCTTCGCAATTTAGTGTTTGTAAACAGATATGGCAACCCTAACTTCACATAAATTAATCTCAAAAGATGCGAAATAAAAGAAACTGAAAAAGGAACCTTTTTGCTACATCAGAGCCTATAATCCCTGCATACCGCAAAGCAGCTTCAGCTTTGAACACCATTTGCTGAGTACGGTTTACAAATTGGTTTCTGCACAATACACTTTAAGTCAGGGCTGGTACCGTAAACATTACAGAAATACCTTCAATCTTAAGACAGTTGGAAAAGTTATTATTTTTTAATAAATCACTCTTACACCTGTTACAAAGTCAATGATAGCTTGAAAAAAATCATCGGTAGCCTCATACTTGACTATAACAAACACTGTAACATTCCTATCTCGTTAAAAAACAAATCATAACGTACAAAGAAATACACAAACACATAATTACATTTTTCTAAAAAAAATTACAATTGTGAACAATTTAGTGTGTGTGAACAGATATGGCAACCCTAACTTCACATAAATTAATCCTAAAATGAAAAATAAAAGAAATTAAAGAAGCAACCTTTTTGCTACATCAGAGCCTTTAATTTCCGCATCTTGAGAATCAGCTTCAGCTTTAAACACCATTTGCTGATCAGGGTTTACAAAATGGTTTCTGCACAATACGCTTCAAGTCAGGGCATTTTTAGACAGTTAAAAGATCATTTTATTTTAATAAATCAGTGTTAGACCTATTACAAGTCATTGATAGCTTCAAACTTGACTATAACAAAAGCTGTAACATTCCTATCTCTTTGAAAACAAATCATAACAAACAAAAGGAACACAAATACACAATTATAACTCAGAAAAGTTCATAACAGAAAAATGACAAAGGCAATGTATACACAACTAAGATCCAGTAACTCATATAGATTGTAGAATAATAACTGCACATTTGTTGTATATAATTATGGGGGTATATTTATAGATACAAAATTGAACTCAAATAGTTAAATAAGACCTTATTAATAGACATAATTAATCCTACTACTTTGTCATAATAATTGTGTCGTCCCAAGCAAAACAGTTTTTAAAAACATTTTCTAAACACGTATTAATTTTAAAAACTAAAAAAAACAGTTTTTTTTTTAAATTTATCTTTAAGCACGCAACTTCGAAAACAAAAACAAAAAAGAATGCAAAACACAACCTAAAGGTCCCAAATTGATTCCTTAAATGGATCCCAAATACTACTTGCCATATTTTATAAATTATAAATGTAATGGACCTTCTGCATTCACATGAATTTGAGCCAATTAAAAAATGCCATGACATCAACACCGTGTCATTTGGGAACATTTTTCGGTATCTAATTTAGTACCCCTACCATTACTCTAAAAATATCTACACAGTACCTTTCAGGTCTAACATTCACACACATACAAATACAACACATAATATATTCCACAAAGAGAGCCCAATTTAAAATTCACTAATCAAATTCAAAAACCCTGAAATCAAACCAAAATGCTCAAAAAATGCTGAACATAAAAATAAAAAACCTTTAATTAATCCAAAAAAATAAAAAAGTAACCTTTTTAGCAACTCAGAGCCCTTTTCATCATCAGGTTCAGCTTTAAACACCATTTGCTGATCAGGGTTCACAAAGTGTGAGTAACCAAATTGTGGGTCAGGGGCAAAATGGTCATTTGGGTTTTGTACAAGAGTGGGGTGTGATTCAAGTACAAGGTTAATTTGATCTTTAATGAAGTTTGTTTTGTGAGAAAGATCGAAACCCAGTTGAGATTCAAGTGTCTGAACGACGTCGTTGAGTGAAGTGAGTGATGTGCTATCAGTTTCACGAAGCATTGTGTGAATGCGTTTAACTAGTTCTTTCTCAGACACGTCCATTGTTTTTCTCGCCCTTTTCTCCTGCTGTTTCTTGTAAATGTGTGTGTATAATTGTGGTGTGTATATATATATACTTGGTTGCAAACTTGCACTACGTGATGGGTAATGACTTTATTGACCTTAGGATGAGGTTCTGAGTGTTTTTAAATTATTTTAAATGTAGGATATAGAGATAATCTAGGGGAGAATATTTTATAATCTTGGCTTTGTTTGGCATTAGGGTTATGGAAAGTAATATTAGTATTTTGCTATATAAATTTATTTAGTAATATTCAAAGATACCCTCTCAAACTTCTATTAACTTTTATATTATTTTCTTTCCTGTTAACTTCTATTTTCCTTCTCAAAAATATATATTCTATTTTTCACTATTAACTTCTATTTTCATTGTCGTTCCCAATTTTAATTCTCAACTAACATTTAAACGCTCCTTTAGTATTATGTGTTTTTTCAATAAAAAAAAGTAGAATATCCATCTATTTTCGTGTTTGAAATTCTTTAATTTAAATTTATAAATTAAATAATTTATAATTTATAAATTATCAATAAAATAATTACTCTTTCCGTTTCAAAATAGATATCTCTCTTAAAAAATCTCACATATAAAAATTATAACATCAATTTATTTTTCTCTTCATAATCATATTAATTATAATAATTATATAATTATTTTCAATACATAATTTAACTAATATTTCTTGGAAATAAAAAAGTAAAAGGATATTTTTGAAAAACATTTATTAAAATTGCAGTGAAAATAAATATAGACATATATTATATCTATATTTTTAATGAAAAGATATATATTTTGAAATAGGAGAAAAAGATCTTGTGATGTTATAATAATCAAATAATTTTACTTATTTCAAAATTATTATTATTTACTATAATAATAAGGGAAGGGAAGGAAAAAAGAAGGTCGAATTGGGAATTGAAGACTTCAAGTGGTGTGATTGGTAGAATAGTAGGATTGTCTTCTAAATAGATGCGAGTGTTGTTAATTCGGGTCTGGGAATAAAAAAGTATTAAATTGTGGCCTTTGTTCGCTCAACAAACCAAGAATTCACTGGTGATTAGATAGAAAAAACATAAGTTCTGTCGATTTAGAATAGGACAGCGACAGTTTTGATAAATTTATCCTATGCAAAAAATAAAAATAAAAATATAATTTTACATGCAATACAATTTTATAATTTTACCGGAAATATAATTTATTAGATATTTTTTACTTTAAAAAAAATAGAACATGAATTGAGACTAAACTCTACAAATAAAAGTAAAAATTAAAAATAGAAAATGTAGATCCCGTAAAAATGATAAAAAAATTATTATTAAAAATCTCAGAACTCTTATAATATGGACTAAATTTCCTATATAAAAGTTTTCCAAAAATAATTTAAATTAAATTTACAAGACACATTTGTGAAAACAGAAACGAAACACAAACAGAACACACAGACAGAAGATGACGCAGGTTGTTCTAAACCTACGACCTCCTCTTCCAACCCCAACTCTTTATGTTTCATCTTCTTGTCCACCTGTCTTGTTCACTTCCAGTCGGGTCACCACTTTGACCCGATACCCGGATAGCCCTCGTAAATGGACCCTCTTACAGCATAGTCTCAAGTGCACTGCTCGCTTTTCTTGTTTCTTCTCTCAAAATGGTAGCAAACAGGTACTTTATTATATATATATATATATATATATATATATTTCTGAACACCTTTGTATATTTATTTATCGAGTTTAAAAATACACCGTCTTTGTTATGTTGGAAATGAAAAATTATTTATTTGACGAGATTATTGTTCATAGAATTGAAGAAATGGTGAATAAATGAGTAAAATTAGAAAGAGTTACATGTATATGTTTGTGTAAATAGAATTGAATGTAAATGGGGAGAAATTGAATGAGGTTATAGTTTTGATTATGGAATGATGTTCTCTATTTTGGAGTAGGCGTAATGGCGAATTTTAATATCTGTTGGAATCTAATTACTTAAAGGTTTGTGCTTTTCGACTATAGTTATTGGATTCCTCCCTGTGATAGTATATATGTCTGTTTTGCAAGTTAAGTCGCAGTTTGATAGTAGGGTTCCGTTAATCCTGCTTCAAGTTTGAGGGTTGGTGTTTAGATTTAATTGTTTGACTAGTACTTGTGAATTGAAATTATGGTTGGAGCTAGTGTTCATTAAGATTTTTATCTGCCTCCCGCTGATTTTTTGGTGGAGTGTAGACTTCTTTTGAGCCAGTCTTGGCATGAAAAGAGACTCTGGCCGTATCTTCTTTTGGGAAAAAAATGAGATTGAGATTGTTAGCTTGGAGTAAGGATGGGATTTTTTTTCCTTTTTGCTATTATCACAATGAAAGGGTAGGATTTTTGGTCTTCTGTCATTTATTTCCGCTAGTGTCTTCATTTGTTTGTAAATCTTGATGGTTGGTTCTGGCATTGGAGTCAATTGGGTTTTTGGGGTAACTTGTCTTAGATTCGGTGAATTCACATTTCGTGCAATGAGTAATCTTAGCAACTCCTTTGTTCCTTTCATCAAGAACAATTAAGAAGTATTCATGGCCTCTGGCTATGATTGTAAGGTTCAGATATCTTCTTCCCGTGTCCACTTGTAGTATATGATATAATCTATGCAATATGATTCCCCACAGAATCCAACTTGAGTCATAACCTAGTTTTTGAGTTCATCAAATTGGTTGATATTCCTCAGCCTTGTCTTTTGCACATCTTGTTGAATTGCTCAACTATATTAGCATAACCAGCTGTTGAGAATACATGACAGACTACAATAGTGAATTCTAACCAACACAGATTTAATATTTCTTCCTCAATAGCCAATTACAATATGTCTTCCCTTACATGTTTATCGATGCACATGACATTATCTAGGGTCAATAGAATGGGTGATTTGCACGATCAAGTGTTCTGGCTAATCCTAGGGTATACCAGTTCTGTATATATCAATGGTTGATTTTATAGGGAACACAAAGTGTTTGTATATAGAAGTGACTGGAAATTCGATACTAGATAGTAAGTTGGTCTGGAAAGGTGACCGAGTTCAGGTTGAAGCCTGGATTTATAGTTGGAGATTGGAGAGTGCACATGCAATGTTGTTGAGACATAAGTCAAAGAAAATGGGGGTTGAAACTGGGTAAATCTGTTGGTGGCACTAGTGGTTTTTTGTATCAGCTGAATTTTGTCATAGACCTTTGGCGTATTTTTTGACTTGTATCATCCACCAGTGACCTTTTGTCTCACTTTTTAGCCGGTACAAGCAAACAAATGTGAACTTCGGATTTGGTACGTCATTTACACACGGATTCTTTGATCCAATTGGTGCCGTTGGTGATTTCTTGTTTGTCTAAGCTTCTTTGTAACCTCTTCAAAATCAAAGTGTCGCTGTCAAATAGTCTTGCATGTTTCTAAGACTGGTTTTGCATCTTGTTATCATTTCTGGTGACTACTTGACCATCAGCAGATTGCTGTGTTATCTCAATACGTCGTTGGTCATACTATTTAATTATCTTAAAAAACAATGCATTGACCAAGGAAGTAACTGAGAGTTTTCTAGATGCAAATATAATATTTTTTCAACTTTTGACATAACCTATTGTCATGATTTCAAGTCCAAAGTGGGTCATCCATCATAAGCCAACATGAAAGATTACTTTCGCATGATGCGAGAGTAAAACTACATTAAAAATCGTTTTGGGATTATGACGACAAAGCAGGCTGAAAGTTGATGCTGTACTAGCATTTAGAAAATTCAATCTTAGTTATTTCTTTGGTCTGAAGTTCTGAACAGTATTCTGTAACACAGTTGAATATCTTGAACAATGATGAAGTAACACAAGAATCTTACATTAGTCATGTGTTCATTAAATTGCTAATAACTATGTGTTTCCGAACACCACATAAGATTTGGTTGTTTGAGCCTTTGAGGTGGTTAGGGAGTAAGTTGGAAAAAATGAAATTGATAACCACATCCCGCCTGTACCTGTGGAAAATGGTCCTCATTTGATTGCTTAATGTGTCGTGAGTGGTATAAGTTGAAAAATGCAATAATGCATCAAGGTTTATGGCACATAACACAAAATATCCAATGGTTTCCAGATATGGTCTTAAAGAACCTTGAAAAGTCAGCTTGATCCGGTCTTTCTGTTTTCTGTCATCTAGGTTTATGGCACATAACACTAAATATCCAATGGTTTCCAGATGTGGTCTTAAAGAACCTTGAAAAGTCAGCTTGATCCGGTCTTTCTGTTTTATGTCATCCTTCAATATCTACTTTCTCTATGTTTGATAGGAAATATTTCATTGTGCAGGAGCAGGCAAGAAAAGCGTTAGAAAGTGCACTTGGTGGTAAAAAGACTGAGTTTGAGAAATGGAACAAAGAAATTAAGAGAATAGAATCAGCAGGGGGCGGAGGTAATTCAGGTGGAGGGGGCTGGTTTAGATGGTTTGGAGGATCTAATGACGACCATTCCTGGCATGAAGCACAACAAATAAGTCTCACTATCTTTGGAATTGTTGCTATGGTAAGTTCAACAAGTCTGTCTCTCNCTCTTTCTCTCTTTCTCATGTAGATTTTCTAATCTGATTAGTATTTTATTACAGTATATGATAATTGCAAAAGGAGATGTGATGCTAGCTGTCTTCATCAACGCCTTACTGACTGCTATCCGGGCAATGAGAAACTCGTTTGCATATGTAACAACAAAGGTCCTTAAAGCAGTATCTCCATCTACTCTAGCAAAGTTAGAAAGTCTTCCCAAGGAAGAAGTCAGTGCTCCTGTGTCTGCTAAAGATAGTGTCTTGAGAAAATGGGCGTAAGGTTTAAAACACATCACTACATCGAAGTCTCCCTGTAGCTGTTTCTGGCTGTTGCCATGTAGATATTATATCTATAGGAACGCCAGAAGTGATAGGATTTGTAAAACCATGTTTTTTTTACAAATAGAACAGCCTGCTAAATTCAATTTTTTTTTTGTCGCAATAAACTTATATCCGAATTTATGCAATTAAGTATCCATACATGTGGGTTAATTCGTCTAGCTGCTTATTATTTGTAATATTTCTTGTATATTTGTGATTGAACTTGTAATCTAAAAATATATATACACGTAAATTTCCCGATTTTTAGCTAGAGCTGGGGTTAAAACTTCTGGAGCCATTTGTTGTGTAAAAAGAAATAAGAAACGAAAGAATGGGAGCTGTTTGTTACCACTATAATTGAATCTTGCGTAAAGTCATAACGTATGATTGTATTGTTGATGGCAACCGTTAGAAGAATTCTTTTTGATTAGAAACATGGCATCTATAAATGCCTTTAAGAAAACAGAATGATAGAAAGACATAACTAATCTACGGTTAGAAACATGACATCTATAAATACCTTTAGAAAACAGAACAAAAGAAAGATAAACTATCTATGATTAACAGAAGAAAGATAGTATGAACCATCATCTTATAGCAGTCGAAATTGGAGATTTAGTATAGAATTATCCAGAGTATTTAAATATTTACAATCAGTCACTTT
>QRFB01001309.1:27599-39636 GCA_008931105.1 Oenanthe javanica
AATCCAAATTGAAAGCTGATTTTAAAATTTTGAATTTCCATCTATGATGGAAAATTGACAATTTTTATTGAAATTTCGATCAACCGATGGATCCCAAAAAAATCTTTCAAACTTATAAGTCGATTTTTCAGTGACAGATCGAATTCAAAGAATTTGATGAATATAGTTCTAGATTTAAACCATATTTTGGTAAATATTGATATCTTTGACCAGTTTCACTCTTGCTTCATGTGACTTATTTGTCCTCATTTCAGATAGCTAGATATGTTATGTACCACTCTTGCATCAGCTTGTCAGAGTCCGTTTTATATGCATCATGAAGCTTCGTTGGCCGTCGGCTAGTCTCTATATAAACACACATTATATATACATATCTTTAAACCTAGCTTGTATCTTAAATTCGATCAGAGACAAAAATTTTGAAGGCGCAAGATGGAAGGTGAGATGAACAACTTTGCAATGGTATGGATCACAGTCTTCGCTTCCGTTTGTTATTGTCACACAATAGCTAAGTTCATCCCTAAAGGCACCACTAGATTTTTAGCTATTCTTCCAATTTCAATCCTATTTACACTTCTTCCTCTCAATGTTACTTCAATACATCTTGGATGTATATTATGTTTCTTTATTGCATGTCTAGCAAACTGCAAGATCCTTCTCTTTGCCTTTGGCAAAGGCCCTTTATCTTCCATCCCACCAATCCCTTTATCATTTTTCATCCCCCTAGCTTGTCTTCCCATCAAAATGCATCATAACTCAAATAAAGAATTTGAAGAAACCCCATCTCACCGTATGCCTCGAAAAAAAATTAAATCCGTTTTAAACTATCTTATAAAGATTTTTCTGTTAGGNTTTATGTGTTATGATTCACAACGAACCATCAACCCTATAATTTTGTAACAAGTCGATCTATTATGTTTGCATCCCAACAAATATATTAATTTATTGAAGTTCTACGCACTGTATTTATACATATATATTTTTCGACAAAAAATTATGTCTTTATTATTTTATTAAGCCATACTAGCTTGTACACTAAAGCAAAAAAAAAGGCTGATTACTAGAACTTTTCTACTGTTTGTTACGGAAACAGTTAAATCTTACGTTATACTCCTTATATAGTTGTGTTTGGATGCTTACCCTAGCTAGTCAACAGAATTCTAGAAACATGACGTGCATCCTGCATTGCAGAGAACAAAACAAAGGAAAGGTATAATAGTACTACTGTACTATTAAGATGCTAAAGTTCGATGTAAAATAAAAATTTGTATGAAAAATTAAAAAAAGTTTGTACTAGTGTTGATCATCATCATTATAAAATTCTCTATCAATGCCGGAATGAAAAAGAAAAAGAATCCAAATTGAAAGCTGATTTTAAAATTTTGAATTTCCATCTATGATGGAAAATTGACAATTTTTATTGAAGTTTCGATCAACCGATGGATCCCAAAAAAATCTTTCAAAATTATAAGTCGATTTTTCAGTGACAGTTCGAATTCAAAGAATTTGATGAATATAGTTGTAGATTTAAACCATATTTTGGTAAATATTGATATCTTTGACCAGTTTCACTCTTGCTTCATGTGACTTATTTGTCCTCATTTCAGATAGGTAGATATGTTATGTACCACTCTTGCATCAGCTTGTCAGAGTCCGTTTTATATGCATCATGAAGCTTCGTTGGCCGTCGGCTAGTCTCTATATAAACACACATTATATATACATATCTTTAAACCTAGCTTGTATCTTAAATTCGATCAGAGACAAAAATTTTGAAGGCGCAAGATGGAAGGTGAGATGAACAACTTTGCAATGGTATGGATCACAGTCTTCGCTTCCGTTTGTTATTGTCACACAATAGCTAAGTTCATCCCTAAAGGCACCACTAGATTTTTAGCTATTCTTCCAATTTCAATCCTATTTACACTTCTTCCTCTCAATGTTACTTCAATACATCTTGGATGTATATTATGTTTCTTTATTGCATGTCTAGCAAACTGCAAGATCCTTCTCTTTGCCTTTGGCAAAGGCCCTTTATCTTCCACCCCACCAATCCCTTTATCAACTTTCATCCCCCTAGCTTGTCTTCCCATCAAAATACATCATCACTCAAATAAAGAATTTGAAGAAACCCCATCTCACCCTATGCCTCGAAAACAAATTAAATCCGTTTTAAAGTTTTTTATAAAGATTTTTCTTTTGGGTTTATTAAAAAAATCGTATGACTATAGAGAAAATTTTCATCATTATTTCATTTTGCTGCTATATTGTTTACACTTATATCTAAGTCTTGAATTATTTTTAGCTATGATAGCTGCTTTAGTTCGAATACTGATGAAAGTAGAATTAGAACCACAATTTAGTGAACCTTACCTTGCAACTTCTTTACAAGACTTTTGGGGTAGAAGGTGGAATATAATGGTTTCAAAGAGCTTGAAGCCTACTGTATTTGAACCGACCCGATCAATTTTCACGGGTCTAGTTGGACGAAAGTTGGCTACGTTTCTTGGTGTACTTGCTACATTTTTTGTTTCTGGTTTAATGCACGAGTTGTTTCTTTATACTTGTGGAAGACAAAAGACAAGGTGGGAACTCACGTGTTTCTTTCTTCTTCATGGGCTGTCTTTGAGTATTGAAATGGTATTGAAGAAGATGGTGGATGGAAAATTCCGGCTACCCGCGATGGTTTCAGGATCTTTGACCATAATGTATGTTGTGGGTACAANCCATAATGTATGTTGTAGGTACAAGCTTTTGGCTATTCTTTCCACCGTATATAAGGGGAAATGCAGAAGCAAAAGTTTGCCAAGAGTATGGAGCTTTTGTTGAGTTTGTTCGGAATGGTAGACTTGTCCGCCCATATGATATGCCTTGTCCGCCCATATGATATGCCTTGTCCATAAATTTGGGTTTCACTATGAATAATCAGCATATTATGGTATCGGTAGTGCATGGTGCTGGTCTCGTAAACATTCTTGTTATTAATACTTGTTGCATTTCCATTCGGTTTATCGATATATACCAAACATATACCGACTTTCGACTTTGGTACACAATAGTCATTTGATTTTTGCACACTTCAGTGTTCATAAATAATTTTATAAAAAAACCATCAAATGATTTATATATAATTGATTTTTGTAGTGTGCACCCAAGGGCATACAGTAAAAAGTGAGCTGTCAAATTTTAATTAGCTCCTATTTATTAATGATAAAGGACCCCGGAATGCACAAAAAACCTCACTAATAAAAAGAAACTGTCTCATAAAAGTGTCATGAAAGTAAGTGACTAACGTGTGTCCATAGACACACACTACAAAGACCCATAATAGATTTATAAAGGTCCAATCATGTCGTCATAAATAAATAGTATTAGGATCGCATTTGTTATAGATTTGCATTAACGTTAATAAAAAATACCAAAAATAAAATTATAAAATTTTAACTTATTTTGATAATATGAACCCTAATAAATAATTTATCAATTTCTAAAATTTTCAATGTTTAAGTTCATAATCCTTTACTTTGAAGTTCATACTCTATAGAATTCTACAGATTTTGAGGACATAATTAATGACTCGTAGACCTTTAGTGCCAGTTCAGACTCGAGCTACAATATTTGCTGTCATGGTTACAATCTTTGCCTATTTTTGCCACCTTCTTCCTTTTCTCAAGAAAATGATGATGTAAAAGGTTGCACATCGCTTCTTGTTTCCACTGGGGCGGTTGTTAGGAGAGTGTCATAAATATATTTAGTGATGGCACATTTTGTTTGGTGTTGATTTTATCATTGTATAATGAAATATATAACGCGAGATGAAAACGAGAACAAAAAAAAATATAGTACTCGTATTTTCCATAATATCTCTACTTTGATTTTTAATGCAAAATTGAAACGGGTGGGGGAGTACTAGTACTCCGACTAACAGGTTTCAATTACTAGTGTCAGAAATGGGAAAACCAAGGATATAAGATAAATATTTGAGCAAACCAAGACTCACCCAACTCCTTAAATATGAACAACATTAAACCATATATAATCAATGAGGAAACAGCTGTTCTTCGATATGTACTTGTATACTAAAATTTATGATATAAGATTGTAAGGTGCCTATGCATCAAAACTTAACAAATATTGCCAAATTTGTAACTTGATATGAGATGGAGAAAATCAAGATATCAACAATGTCTGTTGTGTACATGCTGCTTATGGTGCTGTTGATAATCAACTCACCAGCTATGGGCTGTTATTCAGATAGGAGTGGCTGCAGAGGCTGCATTGCTAAACGTTTGAAATCCGCATGCCCTCCGTGCCAGCAGATTATGCGATGCATGGCACAGTGTTTGTGGGGAGGTACTTCTCAAAGTAAATGTATCAAGAAATGTGATTGCAATGGTGGCTACCCTAAGGTCTCTGATTGCAAGAAGTGCTTGTCAAAATGCAAATGTAGTTGCTCTATGTAATACATGAAAAGCTTAACTGTATGCCGTATCTACTTTCAACTCCTTCCTATATTTGTTTTAAAAAATGTTTCCATTTTATTGCTCAGAGTGTATATAGTTCTTGTTTGTGTGTGAGTTACTTGACATCCTTATGTCATCAGTTTCTGCTCTCTCCCCTGTTTTTCTCAAACTAGCAATAGTGGATTTATCTTCCTAACGAGTTCTAAACAACTCACCAACTTTACTAAATCACAACTACATGGATAATTTTTGCAGTTTCTGTATAATGGTCTCAAAAGATCTAAGATATTATGAAATCCTCTGATTAAACGCTTATTTCACTTTTAGACACCTTCTCCAGCTTCTACCTTGTTTGGGAACTCATATACTTTCAAATCAACTTCTTTCAGAAAATATATCTCTATGACTCTATCAAATGTTCCATCCATCTTTAGTTTTTAGGGTTAACCAACTTCTAAGAAAAGAACTGTTTTAAACACATCCTGTGCGTTTCTTATATGTGTATCTTGTCATCGACTCATCATGAAAGATGATTAACCTTTCATTATCATCTATAGCCTAACAAATATCACTCGTCCTTAATTATCATATGTAAAGGGTCAGAGTTTCAGTTGAGACAAAATGTGTGCTCAAGTAAAGGGTCATACTCAGTGCCAGTTTTCTCATGAAATAAAATGAAATATCAGCATAATACATACTCCCTCCGTCCCGGCCAAATGTTTACATTTGGTCCGGGCACGGAGACCAAGGATAGTGGGTGTAATAGTGATTTTATTGTTAAAATAAATGAAATAGTGGGTGTAATAGTGTAAAGTGTTGAAAAAGTGGAGTGAAGTAGTGGATGTAATAATATATTTATTGTTAAAAGTTACTATTTTTAGTAATGTAAAGAATTGGGTGGGACGTCCCAAAAAGGAAAGTGTAAAGAATTNAGGATATAAGATAAATATTTGAGCAAACCAAGACTCACCCAACTCCTTAAATATGAACAACATTAAACCATATATAATCAATGAGGAAACAGCTGTTCTTCGATATGTACTTGTATACTAAAATTTATGATATAAGATTGTAAGGTGCCTATGCATCAAAACTTAACAAATATTGCCAAATTTGTAACTTGATATGAGATGGAGAAAATCAAGATATCAACAATGTCTGTTGTGTACATGCTGCTTATGGTGCTGTTGATAATCAACTCACCAGCTATGGGCTGTTATTCAGATAGGAGTGGCTGCAGAGGCTGCATTGCTAAACGTTTGAAATCCGCATGCCCTCCGTGCCAGCAGATTATGCGATGCATGGCACAGTGTTTGTGGGGAGGTACTTCTCAAAGTAAATGTATCAAGAAATGTGATTGCAATGGTGGCTACCCTAAGGTCTCTGATTGCAAGAAGTGCTTGTCAAAATGCAAATGTAGTTGCTCTATGTAATACATGAAAAGCTTAACTGTATGCCGTATCTACTTTCAACTCCTTCCTATATTTGTTTTAAAAAATGTTTCCATTTTATTGCTCAGAGTGTATATAGTTCATGTTTGTGTGTGAGTTACTTGACATTATTATGTCATCAGTTTCTGCTTTCTCCCCTGTTTTTCTCAAACTAGCAATAGTGGATTTATCTTCCTAACGAGTTCTAAACAACTCACCAACTTTACTAAATCACAACTACATGGATAATTTTTGCAGTTTCTGTATAATGGTCTCAAAAGATCTAAGATATTATGAAATCCTCTGATTAAACGCTTATTTCACTTTTAGACACCTTCTCCAGCTTCTACCTTGTTTGGGAACTCATATACTTTCAAATCAACTTCTTTCAGAAAATATATCTCTATGACTCTATCAAATGTTCCATCCATCTTTAGTTTTTAGGGTTAACCAACTTCTAAGAAAAGAACTGTTTTAAACACATCCTGTGCGTTTCTTATATGTGTATCTTGTCATCGACTCATCATGAAAGATGATTAACCTTTCATTATCATCTATAGCCTAACAAATATCACTCGTCCTTAATTATCATATGTAAAGGGTCAGAGTTTCAGTTGAGACAAAATGTGTGCTCAAGTAAAGGGTCATACTCAGTGCCAGTTTTCTCATGAAATAAAATGAAATATCAGCATAATACATACTCCCTCCGTCCCGGCCAAATGTTTACATTTGGTCCGGGCACGGAGACCAAGGATAGTGGGTGTAATAGTGATTTTATTGTTAAAATAAATGAAATAGTGGGTGTAATAGTGTAAAGTGTTGAAAAAGTGGAGTGAAGTAGTGGATGTAATAATATATTTATTGTTAAAAGTTACTATTTTTAGTAATGTAAAGAATTGGGTGGGACGTCCCAAAAAGGAAAGTGTAAAGAATTGGTTGGGACGGAGGGAGTATTTGTGTTGATTTCTAAAAAATTATGAAAACAGAGAAGCTGCAACCTAGCATCAAATAATTAGAGCTTCAGCTCATAGAGGCGCCTTCTGTATTGCAGCCACATTTTACAACTAAAGGTATCATATTATAGAAGCGCCTTTCAAAGTTTCATCATTTTAATTAGCAAAACAAATGGTTTCATCATTCACCTCATGAGCAGGAGCAGAGGAACTTTTTTTGATGGCCTGGAGCAGAGGAACTTCATTCATATTTGTAATGTAAAAGTTCCATGCTAACATATTTTTTTGTCTTGTTAACAATTGTAGTAAATTAGTACTCGTACGACAANAAGTAAATTAATACTCGTACGACAATAATCTAGATCTTAGAAACAACAAGAATAACATATAGTGGGTGTTCTAATTAAGAGTTCTTAGTTTTAAGATACACAATCCTAATATGAGTTTGAAATCACACTTATTACTCAAAACAACTTCAATTAGGTCCTAAATACATTTTTTACATGGAGTTGCTCGAATTATCAAATAGGCTGATTGACTGTAATGGGTTGAGAGTAGCTCGGTGGTAGAGCTATTCCTNCATAGTAGATTAAATAATGATGTGTTGACGACGCTTACATACCGAAATGTTAATCTAGGTGTCACTCAATCCATAATCATATGATAAATATTTTTTTTCCGTAAAAATTACGAAATGTTTTTTGAACAAAAGCTCTCTATATATCATAAAAAACAAAAAAATTGTACTCCGTATCAAATTGTCAATCAATAATTCCTTCTACAATAAATTACGATNTAGTAAATTAGTACTCGTACGACAATAATCTAGATCTTAAAAACAACAAGAATAACATATAGTGGGTGTTCTAATTAAGAGTTCTTAGTTTTAAGATACACAATCCTAATATGAGTTTGAAATCACACTTATTACTCAAAACAACTTCAATTAGGTCCTAAATACATTTTTTACATGGAGTTGCTCGAATTATCAAATAGGCTGATTGACTGTAATGGGTTGAGAGTAGCTCGGTGGTAGAGCTATTCCTTTGTCGTCCTCAAGGTCTTGGGTTCGATTCTCACCTATATCAAAAAAAATTTAATAGAACAGATACTAATGAGTATCCTTAGACTTATTAAAAAAAAAAAAAAAAANACAAAAGCTCTCTATATATCATAAAAAACAAAAAAATTGTACTCCGTATCAAATTGTCAATCAATAATTCCTTCTACAATAAATTACGATTCATCGAACAAACAAAATTATCAAAAAATAAGTTAACATCCAAGTATCCAACTAATAAACAACATTCACATATAAGTGTCAATTTAAAGTTACAATTCAGGGATCAAATTCGAAACTTAATCAAGTTCGATTCAACCTTGTCAAAAATTAAAATTTTGTTTACACACGAGTTAATAATAATGAGGGGTACATTGTATTGGTTTTAAATTTATTAGTTAATTTTTAGCCATGATTTAATTTTGTTATTAATATTTTTAATATTTTAATGAGCATTAACTACGCTTTTTATAATTTATATTAATGTTGGTAGTTAATTATCATTTTAATTTATAAGTACTCATTTTATTTTAGTATATTTTTATGACTTATGTGTCTAATTAAAAAGTTTCTTTTTGAATTTATTATTTTAATTTTAATAAGATTTTGAATGATCTTTGGACGAATATCACATAATAAATTATTTATTTATTTATTTATTATTAAATTTTTCCAAATATAATTTATACCAATAATATTGGCTTATTGTTAGATAATATATATTTATTTTATAAATTTGTATAAATATATATATATATATATATATATATATATATATAATTATATGTTATTTTTTGGTATCTAACCAAAGGGTTTGGTTAGATTTTTTCATCTTGATATTTATTTATTTTATTTATAATAATATTATATTATATATTTTTATAATATATTTTTATTTACATTTTCCTTGTTTGATGCGATATTAATTATTATTATTTTGAACTTTGATGCGGTATTAATTGTTTTTTTGAATTTTCATTGTAGTTATATGTTCAGACATTAAAATTTTATTGTCTAAATGTCCAGAGACATGCATATATTTTGGTTAGATGATAATTTTTTTTAAAATAAAAGGACTCCGTTTTTACAGAATTGAATTTCGGTATAAATAGCGAAAGTCTCTCCTGACAAAGAAAAAAAGAAATTTAAACTCAATATAACTAATTACATTCTGTCAAAAAAAAATATAACTAATTACACATCCCTGTCAGCTATGCATACCTTATCCTGACATTTCTGAACCATATAATTACACACGCAACACAACAGATCGAGAAAGACAATAAAAAACATTACAAACAGCACGGACGTACTGACAGCATGCAGAGAATCTAGCTTTCACTGATCCCGAAGAAATCTTTGTAAACACCTAAACCCTAATTTCTCCGCACAAAATTTCTCCATTTCAAACCCACCTCCCCTCTCTTCACACACTTCTTTCTCCATCCTCTCAACGACGTCGTCCCATTTTAAACACTCCTCCCAGTTCTCAACCCTAGAGCCCGTCACCCCATCTAAAATCTCCTGTAACCCTACGATCCGACGGCTCACATTTCTCCTCACTTCCCTAATATTTGGATCCCACCCAGGTACAGAATCGAGGATCAGCAACAAACCCATCAAGGCTTCGTTGATTTTGAGTCGTTCTTGATCGTTGGATCGGATTGCGTCGACTGTTTCTTGCCGTTGGATTAGGGTTTGTAAGTTGGCGGCTGAAGAATTGACGGCTGAGATTTTCTTGATTAGGGTTTTGGTTATGTGGGTCCGGTAGGTTGATTGGATTTTGGTTGCGGCGGAATGGACGGTGGGGATTGGTGGGGATGTGATGGGGATTTGGGTTGTTTGTGGGTGGGAGGTAGGGGTAGAATGGTCATTTTTGCAAGACCGGTATCTTGGTTTCATAGTTCAATTTGAAGAAGAAGAAGAAGAAAGAGTGTTGAGATAGAGAAAGTAAAGGTGTTTGGATAATTGAACTCGGATGTTTGTTGAAGCAATTGTGTACACATTGTACAATGTAATATAGTCAATTTATTGTTACTTTTTAATTTTCTATAAATAAATATTAATTATTTTTTTTTGAAGAAGTTTCATGTATATATACACATATATATTTTCTTTGCAAAATATGTTTTTAAAAATTTATATAAAAATAAAATTATATAGTCCAAGAAACTATAAAATATAAATGTTTGCGACTAAAATTAATCAAAGCAACTTGATTAAATCAATCAAATATGCAACTTTAACTTTTTTTGAATTTTTTTAAAAGTTGATTAGGTTTGCATGCTGCATTTTTATGAATACTTTTTTATAAAAAAGTTTGCAGATTAAATTTTAGGTATTCTTTTTCCTTTTTTGTGCTCTTTTTGTGATTATATATCTTTAATTATGAGCCACCGTTAAAGTAATTGAAGTAAGCTGGTAACTTTCTCTTTTGAGAAAGGCTAAGAAAATCAACTTTTCATAAAGCATTTTTAGGTGTACTAGATTCACATATTGACATATTGTAGTTTAAAAAAAGAGTTAATTGCATTTTGCATTCAACAGTTTGGGTAAATGATATTTTAATACTCATATTTTAGATAATTGCACAATGCATCCTACAACTATTTTGGTCGCCGCAATTTGCATCATTTCCATTAAAATGCTAGGGGTAGTTTAGGAAATTAAAAATATTTAATTATAATAAGACCTTTATTTGAGGTTTTTGACCCTCTAAACGATATTTTTTGGAAAAATTTAAAAAACGAAAGTTGGAGAGGGAGAAAAGATCTTTTCAAAATAATAAGGCTCAAATTTTTCGGGATTATAACGAAATTGGAATTAAATAAAACATACGCTTAATGAATTTATAAATTCTTTTTTACCCTCTAAACGATATTTTCTGAAAAAATTTGAAGAACGAAAGTTGTAAAGAACGAAAAGGTCTTTTCAAAATAATAAGGCTTAAAATTTTCGTCCTCTACAACTTTCGTTCTTTAAATTTTTTCAAAAAATATCGTTTAGAGGGTCAAAAACCTTATTCTAATTTCCTAAACTACCCCTAACATTTTAACAGAAAGGGTGCAAATTGTAGCGACCAAAATAGTTGTAGAATGTATTGTGCAATTATCTAAAGTATGAGTATTAAAGTGTCATTAGTCCAAACCATTGGAATGCAAAATGCAATTAACTCTTAAAAATATAATATAATGAGGTTACACCAAACGCCACGAATCATAACTATATGAAAAGGAGCTTGAAGAAGATTACAGATTTGCATCCGTTCAGAAATGATAATGGACATTCTGTTTTTCATTACAAATAGTAGTGGACTTGAGACCATCCAAAACCTTAAAATATTTAGAGAGTTTAATTGTATATATTCAACAATAACACACGATCTTTCCAGCCTTGAAGTAAACTGTAAAACTGACTTACTAGTCTACTAAATCTTGCGAAAGAGAGTACATACGAAGAAAATTAAGTTTGGCATTTCTTAATGCCATTGCTATCACAATGAAGGAGAAACGAGAACTAAAAATAACAATATATTCGAAGTACTTTGTATTCGAGACAATAAACATGAACTGAACTCGCAGCCAACCACATATCATACACTCACAAAATTCTATAATCCTGTCTGATTATTATGAAGCCAAGACCGCAACAGTAAATAATGCTGCGATTTGGTCAATTCACACAAAATCTACACTCAAAAGTGATAAATGAACACAGTAACACTAACACATGTAGGCAGGGTTGGAACCAGGGGTAAGGGGAAACTACGGATTACCACTGATTTTANAGCAAGGGGAAACTACGGACTACCCCTGATTTTATAGCCTGCCCTGAATGTTAACAATTCTAGCAACAATGAGAGTAAATTTTGATATATGTTTCTTCCTTGTTGGCTTTAAAGTTCACATTATTCTCCTTGCAAGACCGTTACAAAATTGGTGACCATGTGCTCAAAGTTAATATTAGCTCAATGGATACCTCTCTAGCTTTTCCGACATTCTAGCACAACTTACAATCATTATAACTTGTAGACATGCTTCTGGGAAGAAGTTTGATGAAGTTAACATCAAAAGACTCAAGGGGTTACTTAAACGATTCCAGGCTGTAACGGCTGCTTTTTACTTTTCTGAT
>QRFB01001309.1:48400-68805 GCA_008931105.1 Oenanthe javanica
TGTAAACTGACCTCAAAGTTTACATGTATATAGATATATCAACGGTTTATTTTAAAATAGAGAGAAAGCAAATGCATGTAAAGTTTCTTGTTTTTTTTATTCTCATGCAATACAACCTAAATAAGCAAAATACAAAATAACAGATAAGAAACTGGCTAAAAACTAGGAACCACTCAAACAACTCTCCCACTACGATTTTGACTCTATCAACTATTCCATGCAGCTCCTAAAAGTACTCCATATCATCACGACCTGGTCACTCATGCAAACAGCTATTTCTATGCCTGACTATTACAAATAAACAAAACAATTTATTTAAAACAATTAAAACAAGTTTAAGATTATTTTTCCAACACTGCCAACCCATGATTTCCATTAAACTTTTATTTATTTACTAACATATAGCTGTATCCGTGTTTATCAACTTATTCAACACAGCTGTTATATTTATTATGGCATCTAGAGAGTTTGAATTCTAACAAAACTTTTGGTGCCACAACATTAGAACATGAGTTTATATTACTGCCAAAAGATGATCAAAAAGTAAAAATACAGGGCGGTTTATGGAAGAAATGGGATGCATTTTACAGGTGTTGTCGTCTTTACAGTGTCATTGGCACCGTGAGTACTTGTCTATATACATCTTGTGGCTTGTATATAGAATTATTATCTATAATTGTCACTAGATATTAACTTCAATGATTACCATGTTTCTGCATAACAGATTATCGGTGTGAGTTCAGTTTCTCTACTGCCTTTGACTTCGATTGGTGATTTGTCGCCTGCATTTTTCACCGGATCACTAAAGGTAGCATGTAAACTTGTTTGGACCTAAAGTTGTGGTCAAGTAAAAATACTGTACATTATTTTTTTGTAGGCCAGTTTAATAGATTTTATTGTATAGCAATAAACATTATAATTAGCTCTTCTAATTGCAGGCAGTGATTCCTCTGGCATTTGTGAACATCTATGTGGCAGGAATAAATCAACTGGTTGATGTTGATATAGATAAAGTAATATAAAAGTTGGGCTTCTTGCATATTGATTTTTCACAAGCTCAGTATTAGTTCTTGATTAATATCAACGTTAATACTTTTTATATCGAAGACAGTAAGCTAGACACCACAATGCATCTATAAATATTGTTTATTATTATAAAAATTCTCTTCCTTGTGCATACAATTCTCAGGTAAACAAACCATATTTTCCACTAGCTTCTGGAGAATATTCCATGGGACAAGCGATAGCAATTGTCTCAGCATTTGGGTTTATGGTCAGATTATGTACCTTGTTCCTTCGTTCCTTCGTTTCATTATTTCATATAATATCTATTTAATGTTATATATTGACTCAGTGAATAAATTTCATTTATTAAGCAGAAAGAAAACTTAGCAATTATCTTGCAGATGAACTCTGAATGCTTTTCATTCACTATGGGAAATATGTAGTGAACTATTGATTGTAATTTTCTTGTAATTTGTGATTTGATATTAATATTATATTTTGTTTCCAACAATATGCAGTGTTTGGCTATGGGAATCATGTTTCAGTCCCCACCATTGTTTATTGGAATTCTTGTTTATTTTTTACTAGGAACTGCATATTCTATTGACGTAAGTTTCATGTGTTTCTGTTTGATGGCTAGATATATATATGCACATCCATACCATAAATCTCTTTATTTTATTGAGAACACAAGCATTAGAAAAATATGATACGACCTTCTCGTAATGAGAAAAAAGAGTTGGAAGTCTAAGGTGACTCAGACGTGTTTATCCTTCTTGTTATCTGTATCAGAGCAAGTCATCTGGAAGCCTTTCTCACTCCGTAGGGGCCTAAAGTGAGATGTAGTAGTCTTTTGCTTCTACTCGGACTGTCAAGTACTTTAGGTGATGACAGACGAGCAGGATCATCCTGTGTATATGCCCTGAAAGGCACCTCTAATGCGTCCTATACATATAAAAAAAGACTGTTACTACTCTTAATCTATGAAAAATATAAAGTTACGTATATCAACTAATGATTTGTTAAAAATATTGTATTAATCAGTGTTCCATAAAAGCGCAAAACAGTCCTAATAAAGCCTAACCTTTTTGATATGTTAGTTGTATACTTGTGGAGCATTTGTTTTCCAAACATTTTTGAGATCGGAAATGCTTACCCTGACATACACTCCTCTATTTTTCATAAAAGAGTTGAGGGTTCAAGTTTCAGTGGAGGCATGTGTGTATTGATATATATTAAAATTTCTTGCAATTGAACTTATCCAAAAAAAATAAAATATAATAAATATACATTTTTGAGTCTATGTATCTCATTTTCCATTGAGACCAGGTTCTTTACTGATCACTTTTACCTGTTAGAATACAGCTACCTCTACTCAGATGGAAAACAAATCCTTATCTTGCTGCATTGTGTATGGTCGGTGCAAGTGGACTCATGATTCAACTCTGTCTTTTATCACATCCAGGTAATAACATGTAATGCACACATGCATGGAACACCTAACTGATGCTCGATGCTTATAATTTATCTTACATAACTGAAGGGTGCAATTACATGTGCAGAAATATGTACTTGACAGACCAGTAGTATTTACAGAGTCATTGGGCTTTTCTGTGATTTTCTTTAGCTTGTTTGCTGCTGTTCTTGCAATGTTCAAGGTACACTTTTTGATATGGAACAATTTAATTAGGACTGTACAGTGACTACAGTCTATGTAATTAGCAAATGTCTGTTTATAAGAAACTGATTGTTCAGTTTCAGTTTTTATACACTAACTAAAATTCAATGTATTTCGAGCAGGACATACCCGATGTAGATGGTGATCAAGAGTTTGGCAACCGAACTTTCAGTGTCAGGCATGGAAAAAAGAAAGTTAGTAACTAAACTAAAACAAATTTAATAAAATATATCAAAAGGTAAGGAACTAAAAGAATTTTACAAGAATGAATAGTGAATACTATCAACCCGATCTTTATTTATCCTCTTTTAGATTTTATCTAATGAACTCTGTTGAGAATGTCTACAGTCTATAAAATCCACAGTGTCACAGTTTTTCACTTAATTATTGGTCTTTGATTCTTCACAAACTAGTGGCAACTTTAATTAAAATTGTAAGTTATTATGTTACAATGAATTTGTCTCTCTCTATTGCTTATGGGTCTGCTGCTTCATCCTCAATTCTACTAAATAAGCTTGTGTCTCTAAGTTAATGTTCCCGGCTAAACATCTGTATGACTGTAACTACTTGCATTTCTCTTTGTAATTTTTTCTTTCTCACATGTGATCGGTCACGGTACAGTCGCCTCCTTTCTTTGGCTTGAAACTAAATCTCTTAATCTCAAGGATAATGCATTGGTGCAGTCCTTTTACATGTTTTTATGAAAAGTATATATGTAACTGATGCATACCACACCTAATTATGGACTGAGATATAATGTAGGTTAAAGAGTAAAATTGATTTAGCATTCAGATTATATTTTTAAGAACAAAAATTTATTCTTTGACATTCAGATTATATGCATGTGAGATCGATGTTGGGACCATATTTTACTGTTATAGTTTGAAACATAAATTGCCGTGCTTGTTTTGTTTGTTCAGTGCTAACTTGATAAATTATTTCCTTAAATATAGAAACATATAAACAATTTGGTTTCAATATGCAGCTGTTCAATGCAGAATACGTACTTGTTCATTTTATACATTGAGAAGATGCGCAAGTACTTCGATCAACGGGAGTTCTAGAAGATGTATTTTTTTCTATATTTATCCTTTCACAACTACTGTCAACACTTGCATGCTCCTATTGAAGAAGTGTTCTCATTCCTTCTAATTTGAATGTCTTCTGATTATGTAATTGTTGCAATCAAATCAAATGTAACACTATGTGTATTTAGCTCTAGTTCAGAATCTTATAATATATGCATGTGAATCCATTATTCATCAACATTCATAATCATATCACATATTTTAGTTAGAGTAATAGTGGAGGTTAGACAGTAACGACGGATCAGACTGGCTTTAATTTGTCAAACTCAAATAAAAAATCCACAACTTTCCCATGGGTTCATATTTAAATCTATATTACTCTAATTGGTATCTAGCAGAATTAAGTTTATTCATTATTGATTTGTGTGGCTCACCGAATTGATTATATTCATTATCAGTGATTCACATTTAGTTTATCCATCTTTAGATGGAGTTCGATTAGTTTAAATGAAGCAGATTATGAATACTAGCTTATGAAATTAAAGTTGATCGAAATCATTCGATCGGTTTTCAAGGCAGTCGAATTTGTAGTGGTCGGGATCTTGGAAAATACTACAACTGTTAAAAGGAGAATACAGAAGTCTCAAATCAACTATCCCTCTTGGAACTTGAGATGCTCCTTGCTGCAGCAACTTGAAATATGTTACCCTGATCCGGGTAAAGTAACTTAACTTCTGCAATGTTGTTACATAAAAAAAATTATACGAAAATAATATTATTATACATTTATTGAGAGGCAAATGACATTCACGTACATCATGTTGCAAGTTGGTGCATCAAGATCCAAGATATTCTAGTAAGTGCCAAGATATACAGGATTGACAGAGATTATGAAAGATCTGATCAAATCTTATTGAAAATCGATTAAGCTACTGCAAATATATATCATTGTTCAGTGCATCCAAAAAATTTAGTGAGATTTAGGTCAAAAACTGTGCGCTGCCGACTATTATGTACTTAATATAATAAAAACTCAATATATTGATGATAATTAAATAAGATTCTTCTGTCATTTCCCTCAGAAATATTGTTAACGGGTTTGCGCTGGTGTTCAATCCAAATAAAAATGTTTAATTCAAAATTGTATCAATGGAACTTCAAATTAAACTAAACATTTATTGATAGAACAATACAAAGTAACTCATTTATAATTGCTTTATATAGATGAACGGGGCTGGAGGCAATTCCAGTCTAATTCCGTTCATCATAATAGTAAATTTTAGTACTGAATTGACTTGTCGAGTTCTGACAGGATTGGAAATAAGGGTCCTGATCAAGATATTTACGAGAGTATAGTAGGTTCATGTTGCCGTCAAATTTGATTTCTATCAAACACATATGACAATCGGGGCTAGAATATTACAAGGCAGACAACCCCTGTTCTCTATTACTCGTGTATAACATGATGTGTATGATATTTCAACTGCAGATCGATATTATTATGTAATAACATGCAGTTCACGCAAATAGTTATATATAGCTTACTAGAAACCTAATCTGAATAGCTAGATTTAGAATAACAATTAACAAGAGTCAGCATTAGTACAATGTAAATGTATTTTTAACATATATAATAAAAACAGCTAGCATGCCAACGCTAAGCTCGTGTTGACAAGTGTAGCAATTGAGCAAATATTCCCCTCACTCGAAAGCCCATTTATGGGTCGAGCGGCCATCTTTGGGATAATAACAAGTCTTTCGTGTCCATAATTTATTACTGAGCTTTGATACCATGTTAAGTTACCAGTTATCCTACCAACTTACCAGGATCATATATTATATTCTAACAAACACTACCTCTTTATATATATACCTGGTCGGGATGAATATATACATCCTTTCTCACGATAAACCTCTCAGACAAAGCACGATAAACCTCTCTCGGACAAAGCACTGGAATATCAAAGTAATTAACCATGTCTCAAGCTGACAATATACCAGTACTAGAACAAGGTACGTCACTTGTATATACTATATATCAATGGCATTTCGGTTCATCATTCATCTGTCAAAGGTACGTACATAGATCATAATTTCTATATAAACTGCTGTACAATCTGCATTCTGCACGTACGTAATGAGGCCTCGTACTCGAAATTCAAGTTCACAATGGTACTCAAATGTGGGGACTGGGGTTTAAAAATATCCACATTTTTCCAACATAAACATGTGTATGTGTATGCATGTGTGTAACAAAAGATTATTGATGAATGTTAGTTCCAGAAACATTGTTTTTCGATTATCATCGATAAAGCTCAATGGCCATTTAGAGTATGTGTTATGCGTCATTTTTGATGAGGAAGACGCGCCCTATGTGGATCATGCCACGTAGGCGCGCCCAGGATCAATGTCAGCCGGAGTCAGAGTTGTGGTTATCAAAGTTTTGCGGGAAGAAGCCGGAATATCAGGTAATGGTGACGTCCAGGCGCGCCTTTGTCTGGTGGATAGAGGGCGCGCCCAATGTGGGGGAACGGCTGAGTTAGTTGTCCTTGATCCGATCAAAGTTATCAAAGATCATAGCTTCACATTCCTCGGGTTGCCTTCGTCGGGAAGCTATGAGGGCATATTTGGCCTAATCTTGGGAGATCCTTTCCCTGTACTCAGGCGGGTTGCCCTCGTCTGGGGGCTTAGGACGTGACCTACGATTTGTGGTGGATCTAGTGCTGGCCTCCAGTCAAGGTATCCTCGGAAATAGCTGTAGTGGACCGGTTAGAGCCCACGGTTTCCGGGTCAATGTCGGATCCATGAAGTCCTTGGACCTTATACTGGGCTTTGACCTATCCGAACAAGCCCGAATGTAGAGTCCTCTTCCAGGAAGGTTCCACTTGCCTTTTCTGCATTCGATTCGAAGAAGGAAACTCAGGTTTCCTAACGGGCCTCTGCTTTGCCAAGAACTACGTGGGCTTGATCCTCTATTTTGCCTATAAATAGAGGTACGTAGGCACATTGTTGGGGGTCGGAATTATTAGAGCTCACAGCCGCCAGAGAACACAAAGCTCTAGTTATTCTAAAACCTAGCAATCTCAGCCCCCAATCTCATACAAACCACCACGCTCCACCGCATCTCAGCCTCGTCAGATCTTTTTCCGGCAAAGAACCTCGATCTTTGTTGATTACCAGATTTCTCCATCAACAGTATGCATGCATGTAACTGGCTTCATGTTGTTTTCACATTATTTATTCTTGTTTTCAAATTTTTCCATGAATATCTGGTAAGGTGAGTTGCTCTATTGATTAATTGAACCAAGGACAGCATGATTTTTATGAAAAATAAAGATCTGATTTTATATATAAACATGCACCCTGCAGTCTAACCTCGTCAGACTTTGCAGCACTTTTGATGCACATATATACATATTTATCCAGCTCATGTATCGCAATTAATCATATGTATTTAACATTATTTTATTTTAGCTCCTCTAGCTAATTAAAAAGGTTTAGAATTCGATTTTCATCATTCATATCTCAAGATATATCAACTGGTCATAAAAGAAAAAATTGAACTGAACTTTTTAAAACTATTTGATTCAACTACAAGCTGGAGAATTCACACATGTCAAATTTATTAGCCTGTTTACAAAAAATTTAGGTGACCGAAATAGAATGTTGGCAATAAAAGGTTTCAAACTCACAACACCGTACCTCTCAAAAATCAAAATGTTTGTTTTGATAGCATGTGTTAGATCATCAACAGGTTCTTGAATCTTTATAGGCATTAAAAATTTTACAATCCAAGGCTACAACAGTCTATCTTCCTTTGCTAATTCATATTTCGAATTTGCCATGGAAAATTTGCAATATGGGCTTATAACATAACCAGAAGTGAGTCTTCCTTTAACTCGCAATTTATGGAGGAAAGTGGATGCATTTTACCGGTTTACTCGTCCACATACTATCATTGGCTCTGTAAGTAACTATCGATCGATCTTTCTCATTTGTTTTATTTCATTTTTAAAATGATTAATTTCATAAATTTAAATATATACGTGCTCATGGTTCCACTTAAAATCGGTTATTTCATTTCACTTTATGTTAACTTTTGAATGATCTATACATTCCTGAATGACAGATTGTTGGCATAACATCAGTTTCCTTACTGCCTCTGGTCTCAGTTGAAGATTTGTCACCTGCATTTTTCGTCGGTTTACTGAAGGTAACAAAGAATTCTGGTCTAATTGACTTGATAGAGCTAAAATAGATTATTTACTGTGTATCTTTACCAATATTCTTTTTAATGTACGTAGGTGATGATCCCAATAGTTTGTGTAAACATTTATGTCGTTGGACTAAATCAAGTGTATGATGTCGAAATAGACAAGGTAAAAATAAATTAATTGAACATATGTCATGTCTTTGTTATTCGTATTCTTATTTGATTATCTGTAATTGTTTCTCAGATAAACAAGCCGAATCTTCCGATAGCTTCGGGAGAATATTCCATGGAAATGGGGAAGGCAATTGTCTCAGCATTCGGCCTCGTGGTTGGTACTTCAATGTGTATCAACTGAAAGTTATGACTTGATTTAATTTGATCGAGTTCAAATCAGGATATTTTTAGTTAATTGTCTGATGCTATTTGAACAACTTAAAATCAACCTCAATCTTGTGAGAGACGATTTGTCATGGTATTTATAGTACAGTCGTAGGACTCGTAGGACACATCCCTTAAAGATGGACTCAATCTCTCACATATGATGATAATTCTCAATTTCTCAAATACTTACCCTACAAACCATGTTTACAGTACTGAACTTCTATGTTGTCCCTGTAAAAGGTAGAGCCTCGTACTCAATAAATGAATAATATCGTCAAATGAATAGTTTTTCCCGGTCCCANGCGGAAGTGCAGATATGAGTTATTTGACACTGCATTCCTCAATGTCACTATTCCTTTATTTGGAATAAGGACACAGAAAATGATAACAAACCTCGTAAATCCCCATCTGATTAAGCTGCACCTTAGCGCTTGGGGGTACTTACAGAACATTGCTTCCTAGGGGAAGCGTAGGCCATGAATATATTATTTTATTGAGTTTTTTTCCTAAAAAAATTTAGACTGCTTGAAATTTTTATATTTGTTTTCATCAAAACTTTCGTGTGAGTTTCAGAACCTATGAGTAATAGAGGATTTCTGAGGAAAATGAATCATGGATTCAAGGAATTGAACAATAACATGCACCTAAGACAAAGAACACAGATACACTAGATGGTTGATTAATTGATCTACTTGGCTACTCAAGGGCGTAAAAGTCTTCACTGAGATACAATTTCAATACAAAAGGGGCTGGCACAAAATGTTAGCTTAAGTTGTTTGGTAGAGCTAGATATATATTTTCATTTTGAGTCCCATGATCGAGCTTTACTTGCTAGAGTCCTTTGTTTCCTTAGGGTTATCTTCCTCCCATTCAACGAACTGCATGACAGAGTCTATATGAGAATATGAGATCATTAAACTTTGAAGAGGTTTTTTACTACTGGTTTCTGTATTTACTGTTCAATCCCCTAAAATAAACATATGTGTAACTGTCTAATTACACAGCACACACCCCAGCCCCTTGGCATCGGACAACTGCAGAAATCAGAATCTTCACTCTGTTCAGCACCATCAATACAACATCTTAGTATGTATTTGTAAGGCCTAATAAGCCTATTGAATTTCAGAACAATGATGGGAAAAAAAAATAAATAAAGATAACGGATACCCAATTACTATTTTCAGAAAACTGCTTGAGAAAGAACTCTTAAACTTTATTAGCCCCTCATTTTTTCCAGCGATGGAATTTAACTTCTCCGTCTCCTAGCTCAGAAGTTTTCTATTACTAAAACTGTGCAGGTACCTTTATTTAGATGGAAAAAAATGCCTTCCTTGCTGCTATGTGTATCGTCCTTGTAAGAGCAATCACCGTTCAACTTACTGTCTTCTATCATATCCAGGTAACTATATATATCACAATGATGGATGAAAATCACTACTACTCTCTGTATGTGTTCTATATTTGACTAAAAGGAGCAAGAATATCTGCAGCAATATGTGCTTGGTAGACCAGTACTATTCTCAAGGTCCTTGGCATTTGCAATCATTTGTATGACCCTATTCGTCACTGTTATTGCACTATTTAAGGTAAATACTCTGAGATGCTATTGTACTCGGCTCTTTCAGAAAATGGTGTTGTTAATCTGAAGCTATTGTGCTATATATTAAATTACCAATTNCATATAAGGTAAATACTCGGCTCTTTCAGAAAATGGTGTTGTTAATCTGAAGCTATAGTGCTATATATTAAATTACCAATTTTCCTAAAACTTTAAGGTGTCAAGGAAATGATTTTTTTCTGATAATAGGGAAAGAGCTTAATTGGATCATATTATTCAACAATAAATAGTGTATACATGACTATATCATATGAAAAAAATATAGAAAATGTATATGACAACATTTCATAGCAGTTTTAATGGACAAAGACACCTATTTTTCTGCAGTATTAGTCAGAAGTGTCAACCCTTGAGCTGCTGCATACAAAATTAGAAAAAATGATGGAACAATTTCTTTCCTGACTAGCTAGTTCCTGGCAAACGCCATACATCTATCTCTTGTTATTCCTCTTCTTTAAAAAAAAATCAATGTCTCAATACTACTAAATTCTTAGTATAGCTAGGTTTTTATCAATTTCATATGTTTATCTCTACTATATATGAACAGATGAGGAGGTTTTATTTACTAATACAAACTATTTCTACTGAGTACGCTTTAACAGGACATACCTGATGCAGACGGTGATCGAGATTTTGGTATTCAGACTATCACTGTCACCCTTGGGAAAAAGAGGGTTAGTTACTAATCAAGCTCTCTTGGTTTATCATATTTTAATGACCTAAAATCAAGACTTTAAAAATGGCTTTATAAACGAAAGATCGACATCCAATTAAATGTGATTATGATCATTTTTCTCTCGCTTATTACAAAGTGACTAGCAAGACACCAAGGGATCAATTCTGCCTAGCAACAGTACAATTTTAAACAACCACAGGCAATCAATTAAGGACATTAATACCTAAAGAAGAAGCAGAATCCAAAGACGAATAGAGATGAATTTTTTTTGTCAAATATATATGTTCGCAGAGCACATTTAAATTAAAATGAAGATAATAGTTTAGATTTCATTTCTTCATAGATATTTCTTTACTTGTTTGATAAATTTATAGTTTCTTCTCTTTGTCTGTCTTTGAATTTTTCACAAGCTGATACCAATAGCTGATAACGAGTCACATATTATCGTGATAAATGATTCATAAATTTTGCTTTATTTCATTTGCGAAGGTCTTTTGGCTTTGTATTACCATCCTGCTAATTGCATATGGATCTGCTGTGATGATCGGAGCATCGTCCTCAGTGTTACTAAGCAAGCTTGTAACTGTAAGTTAAATTCAAGCTACCACAGAGCTTAGATTGAGTAATTAATTAGACATTTTTTTTGTGTGTTTTTGCAGGTGACAGGTCATTGTATTCTAGCGTCCATTCTTTGGTCTCGAGCTAATTCTGTTAAATCTTGAAAGTAATACATCAATAACATCCTTTTACATGTTCATATGGAAGGTAATTGCATAAAGATTATACCATGTCTTGGTGTGCATTTCGTAATTTCTTGCTTTTTGATACTGAAATAAATTAGAAATTAATGGTATATTTCTTTTATTCATCAGAACATACATGCTGCAGTCCAACTCCTTAGGTTTTTATACTTTATAAGACTTGTTCAAGAATACACACACAGGCATAGTTGTACACAGATATAGGTTCTGATTGGGTAGTGAAAGTACATAATTGTATATGGACATGTTATATTACTCTGTTTAACAAATACATGATTTTCAACTTTGATGCAGCTATTTTACGCAGAATATCTACTTATTCCTTTTGTTCGTTGAGACTTGAGAACATAAGAAACTCCTCACAGAATAAAGTTTTAGTTGCTGCTGCTTTTGGTAGCTGTTNGAAACTCCTCACAGAATAAAGTTTTAGTTGCTGCTGCTTTGGTAGCTGGTTAATAATATATAAGTCATGTGTCTACTCTATAGAGCTTTGGATATCATAAATTTCTTGTTCTTGTTTATATTTCTATAACTTGTTTTCTGCAACTGTTGTAATATATAAGGTCAAGTTCTACAAACGTGAAACTCAAACTTCATTATGAAAATATACAGATTATATGTTGATTTAATGTCGATAATAATAACAGATATCACACTTAATAATTTGAATCATGTAGTACCAGCTGGCATCTCTACTAGAATCTACATTTTTTCTTGTTCCTTAAACCACTGTCTTGGTGTCGAGGCAGTGCCGGTCCTGACAAATTCAAAACCCCAAATGAATCAAAATTTTGTGCCCAAATCACTAAAAAAAATTTTACTTACAAACAAGATTATTTTTAAAAAATTATCCTTCTAGCGGTTTTGCTAGCAAAATCATTCATAAGTCTTTCATAAATAAGCCATCTTCTATCTTGTTTCTCCCCATTACCCAATTTTCGAGTGTAATATGAGCGTGTAAAATGTCTTCTATTAGCATCACAGTGATAAAGAATCATCATCAATTACCTGAACTCTTACTGGACCTTTCTCAACATTGAAGTTTCTAAATTTGTTATCGATTTTATCCCAATTTCCAGGATCATAGATATCTATGTAATCATTTTCCTGAGTTTTGTTCTCATGGAGACCATTATCCTCTTTTTCGTTGTCAGACAATAATTCCTCTTCATCAACAATTGGGTTCTCAGTATTAACCATATTTTCATCTTCTTTGGCTTCTCCAATGTTAATATTTTGACTCCCACCACTAACATTAACCTCTTCATTATCGGTGGAAGTTGTTGATTTCATAAACCTAACAAGTCCTCCACCTTTTGTATAATCTTTTAAAAAATCAACATTTTTTTGATTGATTTTTCTTCCTTCGGCTCCAGATCGATGTTTTTTCATCCTAACTAAATGTCACTGTAATTAGGGATTTGGAAGTCAATGATAATAAGAAGAGGAAGCGTTAATTTTTATAAAATATGGAGATTGATATCTAATATTTACATATCTTTAATTTTATTGTGCTTCTTTACATAAACAAAAACAAAAACAAAAACAAAAAAGAAATTATTTTGGCCCTAATTATTATTATTATTATTTGGTTCTTATATCTTAAAAAAATTTGGTGTTCTTTTATAAAAATATTGTGCCCCTAATTTTTTTTTTTGTGCCTCTACATATATTTTTTAATTTTTTTTCACTCTTTTATAAAAAAAAATGTGCCCCTAATTTTTTTATTTTTTTGGTGCCCCCATTCAAGAGCATAAGCCGCTTAGCCTCAGAGCCGGCTCTGTGTCGAGGTTATGCACTGAGCTGATGGAGTTATTGTGACCTAAGCCTTATATATTCATAAATTTCTTGTTCATAAAACATGACTAATATTGACATTGTGTACATGCATTACTGGAAAGTTTCAAGACATCTTCTTAATTTACTCTTCTGATACCAATACATATTCAGCAAGTTATCAACGATAACAAGCAGTAACTAAATTAAAGTACCCATAATTTCTTTCAAGAAATGTAGACAACTGAAATAAAATTAAAGTATCAGAAATTGCTACTAGTTCCATTGAAATTCTAGCCATTACACATTCTGACATTCATATGAAACACAGAAGAATCAAGCCTGGACAGTGTTCCATCAATGAAGTTTAGTTGTTTTTACTTATTTAATTGATTAAAGCTGTTGTTTTTTGTTTTTTTTTTGAAATTAATAAAGCTGATGTTAACATGAAGTAATCGTGTGTGTACAACTAACTAACACCTTAACTATTTGACAGCTCATAGTATGCCACTGCTATTAATAAAGACAGATGAAAATATCTTAAAGAAGTCTTAAGAAATTAATAATGCTTAGTTCTATCTACATCACCCTTTGCAACCATATAAACAACTGCAAACTTAACAAATTTACATATGTATTAGCAGCCATTTTTTGACTGATCCATACATTTTATATGGTTTAAGTAAACAAAGGTTTGTCAGTCTAGTGGTGCTGTGGTGAAAAGCCTGTTGAAACATACTTGAAATGTGAAAAGTATATATTCTTTATCACTATATTTGTTACTCAAACAAGTCAATATAGACCCAATCATGACAGGGTCATAGATGCCTTGCCAGTAAATTTGTTGCTTAACACGGGGGCTGTTTGTTTATGACTTTATTATTTGATTGTTTATATAATAAATAAAGTGAACTTAAAAATATTAAATGCATATAATTTTTGTAGTTTGATCTGATGAAAAAATAAATATCCTTTTATTTTAAAATAATTTAGATTTGAACCTTTTAAATATGTATTAATATTTTTAAAATTATAAATATTGAATGTAAGTATATTATACCAAATCTTGTTAGTATTTTGTATAAAATAAAAAATATTATAATTAAAGTTGGTAATTGTAACAGCCCCGAAACCCGAATCTGACAGTTGCCACGGCTCATCTCATCTTATACTTATCATAGATAAGTATAAAACTTATCTGATCGCAACGGCGCACAACCACGATCAACACATAAATCACATTTACAGAGTAACGGCGTTATGCCAAGCGTAACCCGGGATCCACACATCACGAGTTTACATATAATATTACACAACTCAAAATAATATTATTACATGTCATAAATCTCTCGTTGTCTAATGCAACTAAGCTAGTTCAACATCTGGACCAAGAAGCTATAAAAGCATGGTTAAACAACCTGAAACTCATCAGCTCTGGATAATCCCCTTCCCTTAATCAACTGGATTTCCTTAATCAACTGGATTGGGATTCTCACTGTTTTTCACGTTCACTGTGAACAATGTCACAAAAAGAAAATACACAAGTATGGGCGAATGATTGCTCAGCAAGTATACCACTAGGGTGATCAACAAATAAATAAATCTCAAAAAATAGTAGAGGTTAATAATAAACTTACCTCAGCTTCCAATCTCGATAAGGAATCACTAAGTCAAAAGAAATATCAAATAATTGGGTGACATTCATGTCACTAATTTATTCACAGGTCAATCAAAGTATACAAGTGATTCCACAAAAGAAATGATACTCAACAAGACAATTGTTTAAAGAATTGGTCGGTTCACCTCGTGATACTCTATAGTGCGATCAACCACTACAGATATACCACCACCCGTGATACCCCATGGTACGATCACTACCATGTCACAAGTATCACTCTCGTTTGCTAGCATTCGGGTCCCTCTCTTAGACCCTAGGCAACATCAGTGCCCACTATATATAAATAATATATAATTATGTTCTGTCCATCCACAGAACTCTCCACGGAATGTATACACAAAGTCCGTGTTGACCAGTAAAATGAACTCATCCTCGACTCAATATTACTCCACAACAGAATCATCACCATCAGATCAAAATAATATAGTTTAGGCTGACCTCACTTTCAGTGAGTCAGTTGCTCCAGTTATGTTATTGACCCGGACAATGGATCAATAAGATTAAATAACTTTATTTGAGTTTGAAAAGAACAACCTCGAACTCCTCATAGAAAGAACTTTAGTTACCATGAAAAATATGAGTGTAGCTAATATTAAATATAATAAATACATGGATGTCTCGAAATAATGAGAACAGTTCCCTATATCGAAAAGAACACTTATTTAAAATGTAGCACATGAGCGGTATTTGGATTCTATTCTACAAGAGTATAATTTAATTGGTATTTCGAGAAACAAGTAAATCACAAAAGTATTCTCAAGAAAATTCACAGGGTAGTCTCACTAAATGAATATTGTTCAGGGAAAAAAATAGAGTAATTCACTGGATAAGAAATAAAACAGGGATTTAAATTAAAACCAATAAAAGAAAATCGACAATTTAATCTCTTTGCAAAACTCAGCAACATGCTCTTTAAAATATCACAATATCTCAAAAATAAAGATATCAGTGAACTTGCCTCAGGTTCGTCGAACTCAAGCTATTTAACAACGCAGTGCTGACTTAGAAATTATTCTAACCACAACTTCAATTTACTCTCTATCAAATAAAATAATTAATTATTTAATAAACTCATATTTATTCGGATTTAAATATCCAAATAAAATAATATTTACCAAATAATCCCTCTTTTTGAAATAACAAAACTTCCCTTACCCGCCTCAAATTATTTCAATATCGAAACCTCTACCAATTCACCTCACTCAAATCTCAAATTCACATTTATTTACTCCTCAATTTCATAATCGAATTATCACTTCCTTTCTATGATAAATCTAAAAATAATCACTTCCACATAATATCTTCACTCCCTTAAATCCCCTTTTAATTAAAATAAGAGTAAAGAGCACTTCGTGTACCCGCAGTTTGTGTGTCAGATCACTTGGGATACCACACTTCAAAAAGTACGACGCGCTATACTGCACTTCTTAACGTCCTAGCACTTTGCTGTTTTCCGTTAAATTGGACTAACGCCGTCAGTTTTTTTGTTTTGGAGAAGAAGATGTTCTTCGTGTTCTTGAAGATCAAAGCAACTTTTGAAGATGATTCTGAACTTAGTTTTCTTCGTATGAGTAACCAAATTGAATCCCATGTGTTGAAGTACATGACTACGTGCTCCGTTTTCGTTAGAAATTGCTTGATTTGTAATTCATGATTTTCGGGTTATACTTGAATTTCTTATTTATTTTTCCGTTGATTTGTTGCATAAACTAATTACATGGGTACGTAGATCGGTGAAAGGACATGCTAGTGATATTTTTGTTTGTGTTTATGGGTTGTTTTTGGAGCTCGTCGGAAAATTATTTTTCCGGTAAAACTCGTCGGATTTCTTCAATTTACGGCCACATGGTTGCTTGTTTGTATGTATAATTGTTATATACGTACTCCTGGCAAGGCTAGCGTTATTTTGGTATAAAAAATGACAAGCTTTGTTTGGGTTTTGTTTTGCCGTCGTTCAAAGTCACCGGAAACGATGACGGCGTTAGTCCAATTTAACGGAAAACAGCAAAGTGCTAGGACGTTCAGAAGTGCAGTATAGCGAGTCGTATTTTTTGAAGTGTGGTATCCCAAGTGGTCTGACACACAAACTGCGGGTACACGAAATGCTCTTTACTCTTAAAATAATTCATTTTCTAATCTCTAGATAATTTCCAACTTATCTCCTCCGATCAATCTCACTCCCTTTTAAAAATATTACATCCCAATAAACAATCCCCCATTTATTTATAAAACCACAAGAATATTCCTTTTAATACTTTTAAACCAAAATGGAGTCTCCAAATATATTTCTCAAATATAAACACAATATTTCATCTCTCCTTTTTAAACTCACTTTAATAAAATAATTTTATTATCCAACTCCAAAGACTCCATTTTTCCAAAAACAATTCTAAATATCCTTCATAAAAATGTTTTCCCTCATTTTACTCCTTTCTCAAATTTTAAAAACTATACACCTCCTTTTAATATGTTTCTCCAAAATATTCCCAAAATATTCATTTTATTCAATTTAAACAACACCCATCATCTTTCTCATATTCTATTTTAAATCCCAAATATATTAAGATATTTTCATCATTTAAAAATCTCACCAAATATATTACTAAATCCATTTATACATACAAATATATTGTATGTATACATACAGATATTACTCAAACAAGTCAATATAGACCCAATCAAATCAAATCCGAAGGTAATAATTAAAAATTAATAAAATCAGAGAGCAATAATTAAATGTATTTCAAAAGTGTAATAATATTATTTATTACATAAATATTATATAACATATTTTTTCAGAAAAATTTAGAGCAATTAATCAAATTAGTGAAATGCCTTGTAAGAATGAAATCAATGAATCGAATATTGACCCTCAAATCGGGAAGAGAACTTAGAATAACAGTAATTATATTTAAGAAATAAAGTCACAATTATATTAACTATTTTAATAAAAAAGATGGAGTAATATATTATTCACTTAATATATAATGATAAAGAAATTCTTATAAATTAAATTATTAATTAAAATATCCCGCATGATTGCATGAACCGTGCATTTTTTAAATCCAAAAGTCAATATTTTTTCTTTTCACCTTAAATAAAAGTATAGTTGGTATTTAATCATTGATCTACAATAAAAGCTCATTAAATAAATACTACTTACCAACAAATTTTGTTAATTAAATAATTTTGATAAATAAATAAGATATTCATAATTTTTAAATACATTTATTAATTATTGATGTTTAATTGTATATTACAATTCATAGATTATACATACACATGAATATTTATACATACATATCGTGTGTGTATTAAAACTGAAATATTTTGAGGGTGAGAATCAAGAAATTGAAGAAGCCCAAGCAACACCACTTCTTCTTTTTCAGTTTTATTCTCTGGGCTCACTGTTTAATCTTCACTTATTTTGCAGGTTACCTCTCTACTTTGTATCTATATACATGTATATGTATGTATAATGAACTCTATATCTCTTACTCAATTAATTGGTATGTGGGTCAGATTTGTTTGTGGTTATTTTAATATTTAGCTTCAATTTAGTTGTTATTTTAACTTAAAGATTCAATCTTGAACATGTATTTTGATTGTATTGTTGGTTTATAAGTGTTTTATTATGTCATAGTTGATTTAGAAGTTGTGTGTTAGCAATATAATTAGTTGTAGGGGATGTTAGTTTTGTAGAAAAGTGTGTGTAATTTGTTGGGGTGGGGTGAAAAGGTGGCTACTTGGATTGTTTTCGGGCTGTGAAATGGTTGTTGATCCAATTTGTTATTATTCGTTATGCTAATGAATAAGAATGAATTGGAATGTTGATGTGTGTGTGGCATTGGTTGGTTATTATTAAGTAGAATATGTTGAATATTATGCTGATGCTGTGCTGGATAATGTGGTATGGCGTTCGCTATGGATACGTGGAAAGAAAAACTGACAAGGGGGAGAAAGATTAGATTTTGAGAGTTCTATACAAGCAATCTTAATTAATCATTATTCAATACTTCCTTTTTCCTGTATATGTGATTGCGGCGATACTTCATCAGCATTATGACGTAGTATCAGCGTAATACCTGGGCGTTTAGTTAAACAATGATTTACTTTCTTGAACATAATTGAACTTTCTAGGAAGTGGGAGCTTATTATGCAATTATAATTATATTTCTTGGCAGGAAAGTTTAAAAGGCGTTTGCTTTTTTAAGGTGTACAGATTTCATAAAAAAGTATATGTTATCTGTTGGTTGAAACGCGCTTTGATTGGATTATTACTGACTATAAAAATATTTACCAATGTGCTTATCATTCATTTCCCTAATACAGAAGAATAAAATGGAAATTATATGTATGACTGACATTAAGGTTTTATTAATAATGTGAGAAAACATGAAGAAACCAAAAAAAAAACAATATCTTGTATGTCCGTGATGCCATGTTAGAATGCTGAACCAACTTACAGCTACGGGCAAGAGAAACTGGTAAGACAAGAAAATGATAGAAATCTGGTGTTCTGTACAACCAATTACAATAAAATAAAGAATATATATTTTGACCTGCCACATATTCTATATATGTGACCAAGGTTTATACAATATCTGTTTTATGTCATAGCATCAGCATGATACCTAGGTGTTTGGTTCAACATTGATATACTTCCGTAGGAAACTTTGAACTTTTTAGAAACTTAATACACAAATATAGTTCCTTGTTTGTTTTACAAACTGAGATATTATTTGTGGTACAGTTTTAAATAATTGACGTCTACTAACGTATTTGCTTTTTAAATGTGTTACTTGCAACTTCCAAGTATTTTTTATATTTGTTATTTCTGTTTCAGGTATTACTAATATGTGCACATCTATATTTGTTCTCGGCTGAGTGCACAAGCAGAGCTATCAAGTGCCCTGCAGTACGCCAGCGTATGCTCATCTCTTTTTGTAAATGGTCAAATACAATAATTAAATATTCATACAATCATGTCTCAGTGATGCCTCTAACCTCTTATTAGTTATCAGCGAGGAAAATTTAGTAGGAGATGAGAAGAAGAGGAGTATACGCTAGGATATAAGTCAAAGATTCAACAAGTGCTGTTTGGCTCCTCTTCAACAATTTTACTGGCGGAAACTGGCCCAGTGTAAAAGTTAATTAAACACGTCATGCATAAAGATAGCAGTAGCAGTTTGCCTGCAACACCCACTGCACGACTACGGCGGCGTAGAGGATCAAATGAGGTAAGTTGTTGCTGGAACTATTGCACGTTTCATTTGATATTTACATATTTTCATTTAGAACTACAGCAAGAGTTAAGATCGTAGTGACTTACATTCTAATATATATTGTCTTCAAGAAGAGGTACATTCTGTCTATAAAACTAATTAGGATTACATAGTTAATCTGTAAAACTAGTTATTATTTCTTCAGAATTATTGTTATANAATAGTTAATCTGTAAAACTAGTTATTATTTCTTCAGAATTATTGTTATATAGCAAAGTTGGGGAACAGTTCAATAAACATCTGGTAACTCCATAGATTACAAGAGAAATTGAAGGAAAGTTTGAATATTGAGTAATATATTAGCGA